>CAUOFW020004271.1:0-32165 GCA_963454935.2 Ilex paraguariensis | reverse complement strand
TAGGGAATTAATATAAAATTACTAAATAGGACAAAAAATTTAAGTAGTTATCAAACATGTTTTTTGTTTTAGTTTTTTTAAAATTTATTAAACAGAAGTTGTAAGTAAACAAGTTTTTTATTCAAATTTTTTACCACAAAAAAAAAAAAAAAAGCAATACCATATGCACCCTTAATTCCCTTAGTCATTCGTATATGTTTTTCTCTGAAGTCTAGTTTAGATATTTGTTTTATGACTTATAATTTATTAAATTATTACTATTTAAAGTTAATAGTACAAATATTTTTATTGTTATAAGGGCTAAAACATGACCTGAAGTAGATTATGTACCTATTTATAATCATTTATTATAAACAAGTAAGACTTATTGGTACTAATGAAGATTCATAAGACTTCATGGAAATTTGATATATAAAAAAAGACTTATTGGTTATTTTTTCTTGATTTTATAAGACTTATAGTTTCCATTGTTGTGACTAATCTACTTATGTTGGAGGAAATAGAGGAAGGGGCGAAAGAGAACAAGGGAGAGAGAAGAAAAATTGAGAGATTCGTTTTGACAAGAAGATCAAACGATGAAACTACATCCAATCTTGACAATTTTTGGGTGTTATTGAAATTGTGATCGTTTGAATATCCATATCAGCGTATATATTAAGTCATATATATTGAGTCATGTGTTTTAATGGTATACATTGATCAATGCTTTGTATGTTTGCTAAGTACGAATTTGGAGACAAAATTTATGATAATGGGGGCATATTTTAACAACAAAATATTACATGTACTTAATTTGAGAACTTAATTTAGATACCTATGCATTCCTATTGTTGGTTTAGCAAATAGGTTACATTTAATGGTGAGACTCACTACAATTCAATGACGACAAAACATTAAATCATCAAATTAGATTTCCATTAAGTTCATTGCTATTTTAATATTAGTAAAATTAAAATAACTGAACAAATCTATATCTATATAATAAAGTAGTTAGATGATTTGACTTTAGTTTTCACAACTCAGATTGTTTAAGGATTATTAATCTAACGATCCTAATTGAATTTTTATTCTTTTTATAACTCTAAGACTCACATCTCTCATATAACTCTCTCTCTCCACTTTATCTCATACACCCAACTCTCATACGTATATAACTCTTTCTCTCTTTCAGACATTTTAAACACACTCTCACATCTCTCATACTCTCTTTCTCTCTCTCTCTCTCTCTTAACACTGTTTGTCTTGACGATTCTAATTAGACTTGTTTGCTCAAAAAAATTCAAAATCAAGTTAATCATCAATAAAAAAAATAACAAGTGATACTAATTACAAAAAAAAAAAAAAATTCAGAATCAAGTTAATCATCAATAAAAAAATAATTGATACTAATTACACAAAAAAAAATCAGAATCAAGCTAATCACCAATAAAAAAAAATAAGTGATACTAATTGCACCAAAAAAATAAAAAAATCAAAGTCAAGCTAATCTCCAATAAAAAAATAATAAGTAATATCAATTATACAAAAAAAACTAAAAAATTCAAAGTCAAGCTAATTACTAATATAAAAAATAAGTAAAACCAATTGCAAAAAAAAAAAATCAAAACCAACTATAACATTTTTTTCCCTTTATTAGCATCACTTTTTCTTTGCTAATGTTCATATTTTTTTGAATACTTGAATAGTGCAAAATAGATACCGAAACGATAAAAAGTTAGTTAAATCAATCTTTTTTTTAAGTGGTAAAAATTTTATTTTTTTGATTTAATTTAATTGTAGCGTGAGAATATTTCTATAGAATCCGAGAAGTCACAACAACAAGGAATTCAAATCAATTATCCTCGCAACTACTAACAGATTCGCTAGGCAATGTTAGTTCGATTAAGCTTTTTTCTATTTTTTGGAAATTTAATTTGTAGTTCAATGTGGTTAATTTGTTTTCATTGAATTCAGTGATTTAATTGTGTGTTCTTAATGATATTTCTTATTAAAACTAGACAGTCTATTTATTAGATTTAGTCAGAAGTTAAAAAAATGAACACTCATTTGGTGAAAAGAAGAGCTGCCATTAAAACATTTATAGTATGATAATTTTGTAATGATGTTAATTTAAATTCATGGGGATTCTCGGATTGTATTAATGTGATATGATTCTTCTTCATTTCAACCCTTGAATTTCTTTTATTTAAAACATTCTTAGATGCTTTATTTGCTTGACAATTTTTTTATGTGTTAAGAGTGTCTTTAGGCACGGGTAATTACTAGTCTATCTATATTACTTATAAATGTCGGCATCTATGAAAAATTTTGATTTTTTAGTTTACCTCAATTATTATCGTGATGTCCCAATTTCTGGTGGTCCCATTTAACCCGTTGATCACCCATCAGCCTGCGAAATACCTGTGAATATCATGTAACTCAATACCACGTCATTACGTCTCATTTATTAAGATCCATAATTTAACAAAATTTGGGCAGAATCTCCTTTGTACAGGGAGCTCTATTCAAAACATAACATGTGCAATCATTCAACATTGACCACACCGGGTGCATTCATCCATACTCAATCGCATATTATTGAATACGACCATAATTATCATCTCTACATACAGTCATTCATAAAAATATAAATGTCCCAAAAGAATCTCATAGACATGTCTTTTTAATAAAAAATAAGTTTTTGTTTATAAAAATTATACGAGACCAAAAGTAAACATATACAAGGAACTACAATATCAAAATAAGAGCCACAATCCAACTTTGTCGTCAATGCGGACCTGTATGAGGTCCTTCGATGGAAGTCCGTGCGATACCTGAAAAATGTTCCCATAAAAGATAAGTCAACTCTCAATAGGAAACTCTTATAAAGAATACCTCCCAATTCAAATTCATATAAAATATCACACACAACAATCATTTCGAACATTCATTCAAATATATCTATCATGAACAAATGTCATAAATCGTGTTATACAATGAGATGAGAATCACGAATGCATTATCAACATTGAGCCCCATCTCGATGATCCCATTTTGCAAGGGTGTACCAATGCAACTGCGCTGGTGAAGGATGTCATTTTCACGGAGTATATTTTGGACTTCATGAAAAGAGTAATACTATTTGGACCTAAAAATCTGACTTAATTTGATGACATAATGATGTGGTTTCAACAGAAAAAGAAATTCAAATCCATTATCTAAACGAACACATTTAACAACTTTATTAAATTATGCGCTAATGGTGGCAAGAAAATCACAAATAAAATGTTTTGCATCAATTTTAGCACGCATTAAGTACACCGATGTGGACCGACTAAAATCATCTACCACAATTAAAATAAAATGAGCTTCAATCAATGAATGTGTTTTATATCCACCACACAAATCAAAATAAATAAGATCAAAAGAAGCAATAGAAGTAAAAGTACAAGAAAAAGAGAGACGAGTTTGTTTGACTAGTGGACAAACATGACAAACAATCTTTAAAAGAAATTAAAGAATGTGAACTAGCTAACTTTTAAGACGGGTTATAGATGGGTGACCAAGACACCAATGCTAGAGATCAAATAAGGGTCTTTGAACGATATTTGATGAAGTGGAATCAGCTTAAGGTTCAAAGATGTACAACTAGCCATGCACTCTACTAGTTCCAATCGTTGTCCTCGTGCGTCAATCCTGAAAAGTATAGTGGGTAGAGGAAAAAACAAGATCACTGTCAAGTGGGTAGAGGAAAAAATAACATCACAGTCAAGTGAAGCTGAGAGTTTACTTATTGAGAGCAAATTATGTGTAAAAGCAGGGACAAATAGAACATCATTAAGAGTGAGATTTGGAGCAAGATGCACGACTCCAATATGTGAAACCGGAGTGGTGGCACCATTTGGCAAACACACTGGGTTAGATGTACATGTTAAGAAATATAGGGTTATTTTGTTTATTAAGGGTAGAATAGTCATTTACTTTCACTGCCTTGTTTAGTTTATATATAGTCTCTTTGTATTTAGGTTAAATTACTTCCTGTATTCAATTAAATTATGCAGTATCAATAAAACCCTAGCCTCCTCTTTTCTTAGCTCTTGTATTTCTTTATATTGTTCAACATGGAATCAGAGCAAAGTTTCATGGGACAAGGCTTAATCTCAAACACAGTTTACACAAAATTTTTGAGAAGGTATTTGTTCTATTTTTTGCAATCTGGTATTTGTTCCTTTTTTGTAATTTGGTATTTGTTCCATTTTTGTAATCTGGTATTTGTTCTGTTCTTGCAATCTGGTATTTGTTTCGTTTTTCCAATCTGGTTTTCTTTGTTTGTTGATTATGGCTACTGCAAGAGACAATTCGCTTCAGTCTGTGAGTGTGAGGTTGAATGGAAAGAATTATTCGTATTGGAGTTATGTGATGAGAAATTTTCTTAAGGGTAAAAAACTATGGGGATATGTTAGTGGAACTTCTGTGAAACCTAAGAATATTGATGCGGGTTATGCTGATTCGATAGATGCCTGGGAAGCAGACAATACAAAAATTATTACTTGGATCAACAATTCTGTTGAGCATTCTATAGCTACGTAGTTGGCAAAGTATGAGACAACAAAGAAGGTTTGGGATCATCTGCAAAGGTTATTCACTCAATCAAATTTTGCAAAATAGTATCAATTGGAGCATGACATACGAGCTCTTCAGCAGAAGAATATGAGTATTCATGAGTTTTATTCTACTATGACAGATCTTTGGGATCAATTGACTCTTACAGAATCAGTTGAATTAAAGGCATGTGGTGCCTATATTGCTCGTAGAGAGCAGCAATGGTTGGTACAGTTTTTAATGGCACTTCGTAGTGATTTTGAAGGACTTAGAGGTTCAATTTTGCATCGTTCTCCACTTCCTTCTGTTGACTCAGTTGTCAGTGAATTATTGGCTGAAGAGATACGTCTTAAGTCTTATTCTGACAAGGGAATTCTTTCTACTTTTGATCCTTCTGTGCTAGCAGTACCTTCTAAACCATTCTCTCATAATCAGAATAAGCCTTACACAAGGCCTACCTTCGACGAGTGCAGTTTCTGTAAGCAGAAAGGTCATTGGAAGGCTCAATGTCCTAAGTTAAGACAACAACATCAATCTCAAGCTTGGAAGTCTAGCAACTAGTCACAATCTAATTCTCCTAGGCCACCTCAGGGTTACAAACCACCACAGTCTAATACTACAACAGTAGTTTCATCAGATCCTTTCATCGATTCTAGTACCTTAACTGAGCAATTTCTGAAGTTTCTCTCCTTACAGTCACAACCTATGTCTGCTTCTTCATCAGGAGGTTAGTTGCCTCATAGTTCTCTAGGTATGTCACATTCTGTATGGGTCTTGGATTCTGGTGCTTTACATTATATGTCTCTAGATTTTTTATCTTTTGCTTCTATATCTCCTTCATCTTCTATTCTTGTTATGACTGCTGATGGCACTCCTATGCCTTTAACAAGTGTTGGTTTTGTTGTCACACCTCACTTATCTCTCCCTAATGTTTACCATATTCCAAAACTCACATTAAATCTTACTTCTGTTGGTCAGTTATGTGATTCTGAAAATTTATTCCATTTTTCCTCTTCTTCTTGTTATGTGCAGGATCTGCAGTCTCAGAAGCTGATTGGAACAGTCTGTAAGAAGGGTGGACTATATATTTTGAATGAGTTAAAAGTGTCAGTTGTTGCTGCTGCTACTAGTGTTAATTTATCTTCTTTTCGTTTGAGTCCTTCTTCTTCTAGTTTTTATTTATGGCATTCTCGTTTAGGTCATGTTTCGTCTTCTCGTTTGAGATTTTTGGCATCCACAGGGGCTTTAGAAAATTTGCAAACTTGTGATATTTTTTATTGTAGTGGATGTAAACTGGCAAAATTTTTAACTTTACATTTTAATCGAAGTATTTATGTTTCTTTTTCTCCATTTGATTTGATTTATTCTGATGTATGAGGACTTTCTCCTGTAGTCACAAAAGGAGGGTCTCGATATTATGTTTCTTTTATTGATGATCATACTCGTTATTGTTGGATTTATTTAATGAAACATCATTCTGAATTCTTTGAGATATATACAGCCTTTCGAGCTCTTGTCAAAACTCAACATTCTGTTGTTATCAAATATTTTAGATGTGATTTAGGTGGGGAATACACTTCTAATAAATTTGATGAGTTGCTTGCCTTAGATGGAACTATTCACCAAACTTCGTGTACAGATACTCCTGAGCAAAATGGTATTGCTGAAAGAAAACATAGGCACATTGTTGAAGCTGCTCGTTCTTTCTTGTTGTCTTTTTCTGTTCCTAGTGAGTTTTGGGGTGAAGCTGTTCTTACTATTGTACGTTTGATTAATACAATTCTATCTTCTCATATTTCGGGTGTTTCTCCTTTCAAAAAGTTGTATGAGTATGCCCCTGATTATTCTTCATTTAGAGTTTTTGGTTGTACTTGTTTCGTTCTTCGTCCTCATGTTGAACGCAACAAGTTGTCCTCTCGATCTGCTATTTGTGTTTTTCTTGGTTATGGTGAAGGTAAAAAGGGGTATCGTTATTTTGATCCAATAACTCAAAAATTTTATGTGTCTCGTCATGTTATTTTTCTTGAGCATATACCTTTCTTTTCTATTTCATCCACTACTTATAGCTTGACTAAATCTGATCTTATTCTTATAAATCATTTTTTTGAGGATTCTGATAGTTTGTCATCTCAGGTTTCTAGTACTTGAATTGCCAGCACTGATCATTCTACAGGTACTGACACTTTACTCTCTAGCACACTTGAAACTACCTCTTCTCCTATGGTCTCTCAAGCTCCGTCTGAGATTGTGGATCCACCTCTATGTCAATCCACACGCAATCATAAGTCCACAAAGTTACCAGATTTTACTTATTCTTATTATTCTTCATCTTTTACTTTCTTTTTAGCTTCTATTCATTGTCTCTCTGAGCCCTCTTCCTATAAAGAGGCAATTCTTGACCCTCTTTAGCAGCAAGGTATGGATGAGGAACTTTCTGCTTTGCATAAGACAGATACTTGGGATTTGGTTCCTCTACTTCCTGGTAAGAGTGTTGTTGGTTGTCATTGGGTGTATAAGATTAAGACCAATTCTGATGGATCTGTTGAGCGATACAAAACTAGGTTGGTTGCAAAAGGGTACTCTCAACAGTATGGTATAGATTATGAGGAGACATTTGCTCTTGTTGCAAAAATGACTACTATTCGTACTCTTATTGCAGTTGCTTCAGTTCGTCATTGGCATATCTCTCAACTTGATGTTAAAAATGCCTTCTTGAATGGGGATCTTCAAGAAAAAGTTTATATGACTCCCCCTCCTAGTGTTTCACATAGTTCTGGGTATGTTTCCAAGCTCAAGAAAACGTTATATGGTCTCAAACAAGCACCTCATACTTGGTTTGAGAAATTTTCTGTTGTGATCTCTTCCCTTGGGTTTACTTCTAGTAGTCATGATTCTGCTCTTTTTGTTAAGTGCATTGATGAAGGTCGTATCATTCTGTCTTTATATATTGATGACATAATTATTACTGGTGATGATATTAATGGTATTTTAGTTTTGAAGACAGAGTTAGCTAGACAGTTTGAAATTAAGAATTTGGGTTCTTTACAATATTTCTTGAGTATTAAGGTGGCCTACTCACCCAGAGGTTATCTTCTTCCTCAGTCGAAATATGTTGTAGATATTCTTGAGCGAGCTAGACTTACTGATAATAAGACTGTAGATACTCCCATTGAGGTTAACGCAAAATATTCTTCTTCTGATGATTTACCTTTGTCAGATCCTACTTTATACCGTACTATTGTTGGGAGCTTGGTATATCTCACTATTACTCGTCTAGATATTACATATGTTGTTCATGTTGTTAGTCAGTTTGTTGCTTCTCCTACTACAGTTTATTGGGCAACGGTTCTTCGTATTTTGAGGTATCTTCGGGGTATAGTCTTTCAGAGTCTTTTACTTCCATCCACCTCTTCCTTGGAACTGTGTGTATACTCTGATGCTGATCATGACAGTGATCCCACAGATCGTAAATATGTTATTGATTTTTGTATTTTTTTGGGTGATTCTCTAATTTCTTGGCAGAGCAAGAAACAATTTATTGTTTCTCAATCTTCAACCGAAGCAGAATATCGTGCTATGACATCTACTACCAAAGAGATTATTTGGTTACATTGGTTACTTAAAGATATGAGAGTTTATCTTTCTCATCCCACTCCTATGTATTGTGACAACCGCAGTTCTATTCAGAGTGCTCACAACTTAATTTTTCATGAACGAACGAAGCACATTGAGATCGATTGTCACCTTATTCGTCATCATCTCAAGCATGGCACCATTACTTTGCCATTTGTTTCTTCTTCTTTGCAAATTGCAGATTTCTTTATTCAGTCGCATTCTATTTCCCATTTTCATTTTCAAGTTGACAAACTCTCGATGCTTGTCACTGCTGAATCGTGAGTTTGAGGGGAGATGTTAAGAAATATAGGGTTATTTTATTTATTAAGGGTAGAATAGTCCTTTATTTTTCCTGCCTTGTTTAGCTTATATATAGTCTCTTTGTATTTAGGTTAAATTACTTCATGTATTCAATTGAATTATGCAGTATCAATAAAACTCTAGCTTCCTCTTTTCTTATCTCTTGTATTTCTCTAAATTGTTCAACAGTACTATGATTATGAAAATTTTGGAATGGTGACATAGAACAAGCCATATGATTTGTTACACCAGTATCAATGATCCAAATGGGAGAATGTGAGTTATGTGCAAGGTGAGCAGTGGGTTGTAAGATACCTATGAAGGAAATAATTAGTTGGTATTGCTCGGTAGTGAACTGAGGGGCACTTGATCAAAGACTTGAGGAGACACCACTCGAAATTGTAACTTTGGCACCGTTAACATATGATGGTGTAGTAGAGCAGGGGTGGATACCCATGAAGTTTATAACAGTAATCTCGAGAGTGTCTTATCTTATCGCAGTATCGCGTATGTGCAATACGGCCTTCCATGTTATCAAAATTTAGATTTCCAACCTTCGTTATTTGATCCCCCACTTCGAGTTGGAGTTTGACCAGTAGATGGACGTGTAGCATTTAAAGGGACATCTAGATGCTGCGACAAAATTAGGGGTCTCCATGGAAAGAAGAAAGGTTTCACGATGCTTTTCTTCTTAGAGCAACAAACTATAAGCTTTATTAACATATGGGAATGGTTTCATTTGTTACTGTTGACTACGAATGGCCATTTAAGAATCATTCAATCCCATGAGGATTGAATTAAACGGGTCCGTTGTTGGAGTTCAACCATGGCCTTTGAAGCACCACAAATACATTTTGGAAAATTTGTGAGGTTGGACAACGCATACCAATAATCTTTCATTTTGGCATGATAAGCAGCGATAGAAAGTTGATCTCGATGAAGATTAACTATATCGCGTTGAAGTTCAAACAAATGAGGATCGTTACTCTGTGAGAATCGTTCCCGAAGAGCAGCCCAAATTTCAGCAGTAAAATCCCCATGATAACACTCTTTTGTAAACCAACGGGTCTTTAGTCTAATTGTAATCTTTATCTTGTGAAAGTTTTATTTTTTTGAGGTTAAGAGTTCAAGTTCTCCTTCCTCTTAAAAAAAAAAAAAAAAAAAAAAAATTAATAACAGTCTCTCGTAGATCATGATCTAACGAGTCGAGTAGCCATGAAAGAAAGTAAGAAACATGTGGTTGCAACAAACTTACTTACCGACAAAAAACAAACCCATGCTACGTTGTTGGGAGAGGAATCAGTCGGCTTTAGTATTAAGTTGTCAACAAAGTCATATTTGTTTTTTGTAGAAAAGGCCACCACCATAGCACGCTCCCAAGACGAATAATTATCGCCATTAAGGGGTGTAGAGACAAAAACCTGACCTGGGTTGTCAGAATGATGCTAGGAGACTCATTTTGGAAAGAGGATTGACTATTAGCAGATGAATCTAACTGAGAAGGGGAAGAGGAAGTGACGTTGGAAGCCATGATTGTAACGCAAAGAATTAGGATCAATTTCTTTGCTCTGATAACATGTAAAATATTTTAGGACGACTTACCATTTTCATTAAATCTATGTAATATATACTGATATAGTAGTGAATGGGTCAATAAATTCTGATAATCATCTAACAATTATACTTGGACACGTGGCAGGTTGCATGTGCTGAAAAAAATTATTTGGAATGACTACTATGACCGAGCAAGTAGCTGGTTATACGAGCAGAGCTAAAGTTTGTTCGACCAAACAGAAGACAAGATCTGACCAAACAGATAACTAGACTATCCTGGTCAAGCTAAAATTGGTCTGACCAAGCAAATAGCTAGGCTATCCTGGTTAAGCAGAGGATAAGATCTGACTAAGCAAATACCCGAAAAGTCAATGATGGTACAAGGCGATCAATGAGGAAATTATCTAAATCATAGGAACACATAATTAACATGTGACCTAAATCAACATATGAGAAAGGAAAACCTATAAGGGTCAAACATGAATTAAGGAATTAATGATTGAAATTTAGGTGTGCCACCATATTCTAATGAAAATGGTAGTCCTAAATAATCAGGGACAGGCTCCCTATAAATGCCGATAAAGCTTAAGTCTAAGGTATGCACACTTTGTCTAGTAAATTGAATACACTTTTTCGTGTCATTATTAACTTAAGTATCGAAGTGTTCCTGGCCGGTACCCTACCAATCTATGGCAGTTTGTTTGTTTTGCAGGTTAAAGGCGATCGCGAATACTCATTCCAAACGAATCTCTTTATTTTGATAGGTGCAAATTTTTTCCCCTACAATTGGCGCCGTTTGTAGAAAACGATGATCAAAGTTTATTTGAGTGCTTGGGCTATTTTACTATGTCATTGCAATAGGAATTGCGCAACAATAGAGAACACAAGAATAGTGTACAACCCAATTCTTGTGTGAACAACACAAGTTGGTGATTATCTCGCAAATGTGTATTCAGAAAAGGCAAAGAGAGATCATGTGCTTTCTACGTCTCACGGTGGACATTGGCTCATGGAGCAAGAGGGGTTATTTATCTTCACATTGAAGGATCATAAGGTACTTGTTGAGGTTACTTGTTCCAATGGAATCAATTTTCATGCAACAAAGTCGGTCACTTTTTATTTAGGCCACATGAGGCTAACAAAAGAAAGAGATATTCATGATGTCTTTTGACATAGAAGAAACCAGTACGATCAATCATCAGAAAAGATTTATGACGTTATACCGTAGAGACTCAAGAGGGTCAATTACTTGATAACCAATCCAAGGGGACAGCCAATAAGAATTGCATGATACCGCTTGATTTCTCTTATTCACGTTGAAGAATCATGGAGTGCTGGATGTGGTATTTCGTTTCTATGGAATTGGTTTTTTGAACCAAGTCAGCTACCCTTTATTTGGGTCCCATGGCCAACACCAGGAAATACAAATATTTGATACATCCTGTTTTGTCTTTCATATCAAAGAATACTTTCAAGGTCGGGGTAAAATGGACTTCAATTATAGTTGAATTATTTTCATGATTTTACAAAGAAACTAAAGAGGTTCAATTGCTTGATACCATAAAGATACTCAAGAGAGTCAATTACTCGAACAGACCCAAAGGGTCAACTAAAGAAAAATTAATTGATTAAAGGAGTGTTGGGCTTTTCTTTTATTGTGTTTCAAAACATTTAATTAGTTGGGTCTACACTATTTTATTTTCTAAGTCCATGAACTCTTTTTTGTTTGTTTTGTTTTGTCTTTGCAAAGCTCATAGCCCACTTCCTTGTCTTTTTACTGTTGGAGTAGCTTACAAGAGAAGCTATCACTTTATCTTTTTGGCCAGGCAGAGACTTCGGCTCCTTGTTATTCTCTTACATTTGTTGCTTCAAAATTCTCATCTCTCTCTTTCATTGCTAAAAATTCTCACATTTTCTTTGGAAAAATTTTGTTGTGCTTCTACAAGGAACTATAAAAAAGAGTTGTTAAACACTCTTCACAACAAGTGTGTGTTGGTGGAGATATAATGCAATGAATTAATGCATTCACATAGAACACATTGTAAGCAGAGATATAATTGAACCGAATTAATGCATAGTTTACAACATTCACACTATCATAAAATCGATAAGATAATATGGACTAGACCTATTATTTAAGGAGTAATGCTATTGTGATCTAATTTATTGATCTAATTTGCTACCTAATTCACTATGACATTTGGATTAATTGTGGGCTCCATCAAACATTGGAACTTGATGTTTATCCAATGGTTCTATTGAAGCCACGTCATTAGGTCGACAAATTATGTCAAATTTTTAGATCCAAATAGCATTTTCCTTATTTAAGAAATGACATCGACAATCCTATAATTGTGTTTTGTATCCGATACACTCCCTGATATTTGTTAGCATTTTCCTTAATCATTGAAATTAGGCGTACGATATGGTTACTAAATCATTAATCAAATTTTGTATCCCAAATTAGAGTGGGTGGTTAGATCGATAGGGTCTACTAACTTCAACTAAGTATTCAATGTACAGGATTTTGAGACATCATTTTGAATATAACATGTATTCAAATATATTTGTCATGAACAAATGTCATAAATCGTTATACTATGATATGAGAATCACGCATGCATTACCAACACTGAGCCCCATCTCGAAGACCCCATTTTGCTTGGGTGTACCAATGCAACTGCGCTGGTGAAGGATGTCATTTTCACGGAGTATATTTTGGACTTCATGAAAAGAAATTCAAATCCATTATTGGAACAAACACATTTAAAATTTTTTTAAAATTATGTGCTAATCATGGCAAGAAAATCACAAATAAAATGTTTTGCCTCAATTTTAGCACGCATTAAATATACTCATGTGGACCGACTAAGATCATCTACCACAGTAAAAAAAAATGAGCTTCAATCAATGAAGGCGTTCTATATCCACCACACAAATCAAAATGAATAAGATCAAAAGGAGCAATAGAAGTAAAAGTACAAGAAAAAGGGAGACGAGTTTGCTTGACCAGTGGACAAACATGACAAACAATCTTTAAAAGAAATTAAAGAATGTGAACTAGCTAACTTTTAAGATGAGTTATAGATGGGTGACCAAGACACCAATGCTAGAGATCAAATAAGGGTCTTTGAACGATATTTGGTGAAGTAAAATCAGGTTGAGGTTCAAAGATGTACAACTAGCCATGCACTCTACCAATTCCAATCGTTGTCCTCGTGCATCAATCCTAAAAAATATAGTGGGTAAAGGAAAAAACAACATCCCAGTCAAGTGAAGCTGTGAGTTTACTTATTGAGAGCAAACTATGTCTAAAAGCAGGGACAAATAAAACATCATTAAGAGTGAGATTTGGAGCAAGATGCACAACTCCAATATGTGAAATTGGAGTGGTAGCACCATTTGGCAAACACATTGGGTTAGAAGTAAGGGAAATAATTTGTTGGTATTGCTTGGTAGTGAACTGGGGGGCACTAGATGAAAGACTTGAGCAGACACCACTCGAAGGAGTAACTTTGGCACCATTAATCTATGATGGTGTCATAGAGCGGGGTGGATACCCATGAAGTTTATAACAGGAATCTCGAGAGTGTTTTATCCGATCACAATATTGTGTATGTGCAATACAGCCTTCCATGTTGTCCAAATTTAGATTTCCTACCTTAGTTATTTGATCCCCCACCTCGATTTGGAGTCTGGCCAATAGATAGATGTGTAGCATTTGAAGGGACATCTAGATGCTGCGACAAAATTAGGGGTCTCCATGGAAAGAAGAAAGGTTTTACGATGTTTTTCTTCTTGGAGCAACAAACTATAAGCTTTATTAACATATGGAAATGATTTCATTTGTAACTGTTGACTGCAAATGGCGATATAAGAATCATTCAATCCCATGAGGAATTGAATTAAACGGGTATGCCGTTGGAGTTCAACCATGGCCTTTGAAGCACCACAAATACATTTAGGAAAATTTGTAAAGTTGATCTTGATGAAGATTAACTATATCGCGTTGAAGTTGAAACAAATGAGTACCGTTACTCTGTGAGAATCGTTCCCGAAGATTAACCCAAATTTCTGTAGTAGAATCCCCATGATAACACTCTCTCGTAAACCAACGGGTCTTTAGTCTAATTATACTTCTTATCTTGTGAAGATTTTATTTTTTTGAGGTCAAGAGTTTTAGTCCTCCCTCCCCCTCAAAAAAAAGAAAAAAAATTGATAAAAAAAATAATAATAACACTCTCTCGTAGATCATGATCTATGAGGGAGGGCGTGGCCATGAAAGAACCATACGGTTGCAACAAGCCCATGCTGCGTTGTTGGGAGAGGAATCAGTCGGCTTTAGTATTAAGTTGTCAACAAAGTCGTATTAGTTTTTTGTAGAAAGGGCAACCACCATAGCACGCTCCCATGACAAATAATTATCGCCATTAAGGGGTGTAAAGACAAAAATATGACCTGGGTTGTCAGAATGATGCTAGGAGACTCATTCTGAAAAGAGGATTGACTATTAGTAGATGAATCTAGCTGAGAAAGGGAAGAGACAGTAACGTTGGAAGCCATGATTGTAATGCAAAGAATTAGGATCAATTTCTTTGCTCTGATACCATGTAAAATATTTTGGAATGATTTATCATTTTCATTAAGTCTATGTAATATATATTGATATAGTAGTGAATGGATCAATAAATTCTGATCATCATCTAACAATTATACTTGGACACATGACAGGTTGCATGTGCTGAAAAAAATTATTTGAAATGACTCTACGATGATCGAGCAAGTAGCCAAGTTATTCGAGCAGAGCTAAAGTTCGTTCGACCGAACAGAGGACAAGATCCGACCAAGCAGATAACTAGATTATCTTGGTCGGGCTAAAATTGGTCTGACCGAGCAAATAACTAGGCTATCCTGGATGAGCAAAGGATAAGATCTGACTAAGCAAATACCCCAAAAGTCAAAGATGATGCTAGGCGATCAATGAGGAAATTGTCTAAATCATAGGAACAAAATTAACATGTGACCTAATCAACAAATGAGAAAAGAAAACCTATAAGGGTCAAACATGAATTAAGGAATGAATGATTGAAATTTAGGTGTGGCACCATATTCTAACGAGAATGGTAGTCCTAAATAATCAGGGACAGGCTCCCAATAAATGCCAGTAAAGCTTAAGTCTAATAAATTAAATACACTTTTTCGTGTCATTACTAACTTAAGCGAATCTCTTTATTTTGATAGGCGCAAATTTTTTCCCCTACAATTGGCGCGGTTTGTAGAAAACGATGATCAAAGTTTATTTGAGTGCTTGGGCTATTTTATTATGTCATTGCAATAGGAATTGCGCAACAATAGAGAACGCAAGAATAGTGTACAACCCAATTCTTGTGTGAACAACATAAGTTGGTGATTATCTCGCAAACGTGTATTTCAGAAAAGGCAAAGAGAGATCAAGTGCTTTCTACCTCTCACGGTGGACGTTGGCTCACGGAGCAAGAGGGGTTATTTATTTTCACGTTGAAGGACCATAAGGTACTTGTTGAGGTTACTTGTTCCAATGGAATCAATTTTCACGCAACAAAGTCAGTCACTTTTTATTTAGGCCGCATGAGGCTAACAAAAGAAAGAGATATTCATGATGTCTTTTGACATAGAAGAAACCAATACGATCAATCATCAGAAAAGACTTATGACGTTATACCGTAGAGAATCAAGAGGGTCAAATTACTTGATAACCAATCCAAGGGGACAACCAATAACAATTGCATGAGATAGCTCAAAAAATAATCAGTGTACCACTTGATTTCTCTTATTCACGTTAAAGAATCATGGAGTGCTGGATGTGGTATTTCGTTTCTATGGAATTGGTTTTTTGAACCAAGTCAGCTACCCTTTATTTGGGTCCCATGGCCAACACCAGGTAATACAAATATTTGATACATCCTGTTTTGTCTTTCATATCAAAGAATATTTTCAAGGTTGGGGCATAATTGACTTCAATTATACATAAGATCTTGAACATAGTTGAATTATTTTCATGATTTTACAAAGAAACTAAAGAGGTTCAATTGCTTGATACCATAAAGATACTCAAGAGAGTCAATTACTCGAACAGACCCAAAGGGTCAACTAAAGAAAAATTAATGACTAAAGGAGTGTTGGGTTTTCCTTTTACTGTGTTTCAAAACATTTAATTAGTTGGGTCTATACTATTTTATTTTCTAAGCCCATGAACTCTTTTTTGTTTGTTTTGTTTTGTCTTTGCAAAGCCCATAGCCCACTTCCTTGTCTTTTTACCGTTGGAGTAGCTTACAAGAGAAGTGATCACTTTATCTTTTTGGCTAGGCAGAAACTTCGGCTCCTTGTTGTTCTCTTACATTTGTTGCTTCAAAATTCTCATCTCTCTCTTTCATTGCTAAAAATTCTCACATTCTCTTTGGGAAAATTTTGTTGTGCTTCCACAAGGAACTATATAAAAGGGTTGTTAAACACTCTTCACAACAAGTGTGTGTTGGTGGAGGTGAAGCTATAAAAATTTTGGGAGGTTGTCGTGTCGAGAACCTATCACACCGAGTCATCGACTTCAAGGGGCGCGAATCAACCTTTAAGGACAAAATTTCAGCTTGATCTATAATTTAGTGAGATCGTTCCTTTATTTATATTTCATAAAATATGATTTTAAGACAAATCATTTTTGGGTCTAATTTCTTGGGTCTTTGTTTTAAAAAATTAATTGTGCAAGAATTATTTTTTTTCCATCGTTTTATTGATTCATTAAATAAATTACACAACAAGGAAGAATCGAAGCGTGCCGCTTGATTCTTGGTAGACATGACCTACATGAAAAAAGACTAATTCTATACGAAAATTGTGAGGCATAAGAGTTCGGCTACACATGATCCCACTCGTAAGAATTGGTTTTTCCTAAAAATGCACCCGTTGATCTTAAAACATGAACCAAGAAAGAGAGAGAGAAAAGAAAAAAGGGGCATTCATGGCTGACATAGTATGCCGTAATACACACTGGCTATTGGCTTAAGAGTAGGATCATTGAGCAAGAAGTAACAACAATGGTTGCGTTGAATAAATATGGTGTATCAATTCTTGTGGTCACATGTTTCCATAGAATATAAATTCACACTGGAAGAAGCCAAATACCTTATTTGAGTACCATGGGGTCAACACCTAATGATGAAAATTCTTTTATATTATAGTTTAAACAAGAATTGAATATTTTTAAGATAAAATTATATATTGATGACTAAACTGATAAAACACACACTTTAGAGACCAAAATTATTATTTAGAGACCAAAAGTGTAATTAACCCTATATGTTATCTCTATTGACCTAACAAATTTTTAATTATAGTAATTATTGATTAGAATATTGATAAATATTTTTATTTTTTTCAATGAATTATATGTTGAAACTAAATCAAATGATTTTCAAATTAACTATTTTTATCTTTTTTCTTATAGTTAGACTAACAGATCGTTGTGAACAGACAAAATTTTTTAAATTCTATAATGTAATATGATTGATAAAAATATAATTTCAATAAACATAATATAATATTTAATTTAGATAGACATATACCTCATACTTTTTATTAGTATTTTAAATACGAAAATTATTCATGTGCAGTGTATATGGTGCATTGCTTGTAGTAAATAAAAGGAGGTAGCCACCTTAGAGGTATGTGTTTTTGTTAATGTAGAGGTCTTAAGTTGAATATCTTCCCACATTCCCTAAGGGCTAATCACCCTTGTCTTTTTAGGAATATGTTTTAATTTACCTCAAATTACGGTGGGCAGCCGCTAAATTCAAGAGAGTAATTGATGCAAGTCTAGACACCCTGTAATAAAAATAAAAGAGCCCTATGGTAAAAAATAAATAAAAATAAAAAGAGGTAGTCCAAAGGATTTTTGTAATTACAAGTTTTGGGAATGATCAAATATATACCATCTTATCTCATATGTGAAAGAATAATTTTGCAACTTGAATGATTAACGCCTAGGTCAAAATTGAGTAACCTTACCTTTACAATTGTCCCAGCTAGTTTTCATAATATTAAACATATCCCCTTAGGGATAGTGGTTTTTTACTTATCCTTGTTGTTTTGTTGAAAGAAAAAAAGAAAGGCAACTATTATGGCGACTGCTAAGGAAAAAAAAGTAGGTTCTTCTAGTAAGGGAAAAAAAAATACAGAGTTTTAAGTGGTATGAATGGTCAAGTTCAACAAATAAGTAATTGTTATATAATTGCTTATACTCACAACAATGATTCTTTTAATTATGTTTTAGACATCCAACAATAATGATATATCAAAATGTCATTTGCTCCTATCGAATACATTTAATTTAAATAACCACGTTAAGTTTACATTATCATTCAATATTTGTAGGGTTAGAGTGATTTGGCTAAAGAAATGAAAAGAATAAATACAATACGATTTTACCGATAGGGATATCGCAATAAGGTAACCTGATCCTTATACTGATGCAAAAAATTGTATTTTTTTTATAATAATATATTTTACTAAGATTTCTTTTTCTTTCTTTTTGTAAAACTAGGTTGTTGAATATTCTCCCAATTTGCGGTTACGCATATGTATTAACACAAAAACATTCATGAAAATGAGGAAGACAAAGTTCAATGCACTTTGTGGATGTTGAATCAACAAACATTAAAAATAATAGTCAACTTATATTAATTAGTGCTTTTTTTTTTCAACTTTTTAATTCATAAGTTTGATTTATGTTGGTTACATATTGATTGACGATTTTTCTCAAATTTTTTGATGGACGATTTTTTGTATTATATAATGTCTTCAAGCATGAATGATTACTTGCAATTGTTTTTATTTGTTACACAGTTCACACACGAGTATTTACTAGTCTTACTATATTATAAAACAATTAAATTAGGTGGGAGGTGGCTTGAGAAATTTTTTCTCTCATTTTTCTTTTTTCTTAGGATTTTTAATTATTTAAATTATCATTTCACCAACTATGTTCTTAGGATTAATTTTTTTTACATATTAAAATTTGATTTGAGCTTATTCAACTTTTTTTTTTTTACGTATTAAAATTCGAGTCTATTAAAAAAATTTACGCATTAAAATTCGAATCGATTTGTGCTCAACCTGAGCTGTTAGCGCCGATTAAAATTTATATTTTTTTACTTATTAAAATCAATGCCAATTAAAATTCAATTCAAATTGGTTAAAATTTATTTTTTACGTATTAAAATTTGTGTTGATTAAAATTTATATTTTTTTATTTATTAAAGTTCAAGCCAATTAAAATTTAATACAAGTTGATTAAAATTTGATTCAAGTTGATTAAAAATGAATTTTATTTGACGCGAATTAAATTTTAGTTTACCCGAATTTTAATACGTAAAAAAAAATTATAAAATAAAGAGGGTCTTACTGAAAATATGTCTATCTAGAAAGAGTGTATATGAAATTTTTCTTAAAATATATCATAGACAATTTAATAAAATTGTATTTCAACTAATGTCTTTAAGATGATGAGGGGTGTTAATAAAGATTCAAAAATTAAAAGAGGTATCTTTACTGATATAATAAATTAGAGGGGGTGTGACTGAAACTTTTGCTAAAGACAAAATGAAACTTTTCCAATTAAGAATTCAAAGATATTTTAAAGTGTAAAGTATTATTACTCATCTATAAAAATATTCAACAATTATAATTATAATAATGCTATTAGACAATTTTAGTAAATCGAAAATATTAAAAAAGAAGAAGAAGACACGTATCAACTATAGATACGTCATCTCTTCTACCTTTTCTCTACGTAGGCGAATCATAAACTCGAAACGTTCGAGTTTGACCCTTGCTAATACTCAAGCCAGCTTCTGCTCTGCTTCATCCATATAGGTTGACTGCTTAGGCAAAGAAAAAATCAGACGGAAATGGCTGAAACTGCTTTTGATAAAATATTGCGGAGTTTTAATCGCCTAATTTCTCGGTATGGATCTTTTTGTGGAGGTCCGCAACATCACAGGGATCTAAAACTCCTGAGGACCTTCGTCAACAAATTAGTTGAGAAAAACCACCAACAGAATGAAGTGAAAATTCTGGCGAACTCCATTAATGATGCGAACCAGAAAATAGCCAATGCCTTCATATCATTTCAGCGCTGTCAAACTGGCACTTACGAAACTCTCCCCAGCATCATAGAAGATGTTACGGTTATCTCAACAGTGGTGCAGAAAATTTGTATCAAATTGCCTGATATCATATGTTCTCCAAGAGCTGATACGATAGTAGTTGAGGATGAAACTGTGGTGACCTTGCAATTTGGAAGTTCATCGACAACAAGTCCCGAGGAAGAAACGGTGGTGGGCTTTGATGAGGATGCCGTGAGGATAGTGCAGCGGCTTACTGGAGGAGAGGAGTTGGAAGAGTTCTCAATTGTCGGCATGCCCGGAAGTGGTAAGACAACTCTGGCCAGAAAGGTGTACAATGATCCTTCTATTACATCTCACTTCAGTGTTCGAGCATGGATCGATGTTTCTAAAGCAGACCCACGGAGATATTCTCAATGTTTTGTTATCCTGGTTACTGACCAGATTTATAAATTGAGTGTTGAAGAGCTGTGGGAAAGGCTTGGTAGATTCTTCAATGGCCAGAGATATCTTCTTGTCATCGATGGTAAATGGGGTATGGGGTTAGGTGGCTATTTGATGAACATTCTTCCAAAAGGCAATGGAAGTAAAATTATGTTCGTTACTGAGTTGGCGGGGCAGAACCCCATTCGTCTGAAATCTTTAAATCTAGATGAAAGTTGGGTTTTGTTGCAAAAGAAGGTATTTGGGGAAGAAAGCTGCCCTCAAGAGTTATGGGATAGTGGAAAGCAAATAGCAGCAAAATGTCATGGACTACCACTCACAATAGTAGTCATAGCAGGACTTCTTGCCAAGGAAGAGAAGACCCAACATTTTTGGGAGCAAGTTGCCCAGAGTATAAGTTCGTACGTGGCTGTGATACTTGTTTTCTCCTTCAAGTTTGATTATTCTCTAGAACGTGCTTACTCCAAAGATATTGAGAAGTCTCTAGACCTTCGTTACATCAATGAAGAAATTGAAGCCACTATAAAGAAGGAGATCAGTAAGCAGAGAGACAAGAAAATGTACATCAGAATACCACAAGTTGAGATGACTACCTATGGAAGTTCGTCAACAGCGAGTACTGGCACTGTGGTGGAAATCTTGACCAGTGGGAGTTTGTCAACACACAGAATTCTGAATGCAGGACAAACGATCAGGAGGAGACCTTCAGCAGCTTGTATTTCACAATTAGATGACGAAATTGTGGTTGGCTTTGAGGAGGAAGCTGAGAACATTAAAGAGCAACTTGTAGGACGAAACAAGCTACACGTTGTGTCAATTGTGGGAATGCCTGGACTCGGTAAGACAACGCTAGCCAGAAAAGTGTACAATGATCCTTACATTGAATATTACTTCTATGTTCGGGGTTGGGCCTATGTGTCCCAAGAACATTCAATGAGGAATTTGTTACTTGACATTTTAGATTCTGCTTTTCAGCTTGGAGATGATATTTGTGAAATGAGTGATGAAAAATTAGGTGAAGAGCTATACAAATGCCTAAAGGGTAAGAGGTACCTGATCGTGTTGGACGACATATGGAATATTGGGGTCTGGCATGATTTGGGAAATCTTTTTCCAGACGACAATAATGGAAGTCGAATTATGACCACTAGTCGGATCACAAATATTACTTTGCATGCTAAATCCAACAGCACTCATTGTTTGAGTTTGTTAACTGAAGACAAAAGTTGGGAACTCTTGCAACAGAAGATATATCAGAGAGTGTATTGTCCTCCAGAACTGGTGGAAATTGGTAAGCGAATTGCAGCCAATTGTGGGGGACTACCACTTACGGTAGTTGTAATTGCTGGAATTCTCGCAAAGACAGAGCAAACACTTGACTGGTGGAACCGAGTTGCTGACAAAGTAAATTCGTACACAGTTGGAGGTCCAAATAAGTGCATGGACGCACTAGCACTAAGTTACAACCACTTGCCTCATCACTTGAAAGCGTGCTTTCTCTATTGTGGAGCATTCCCAGTTAACTATGATATCCCAGTGTGGAAGTTGGCATGGTTATGGATAGCTGAGGGATTCATTCCGCAAGTTGGGCAAAAGAGCTTGGAAGACGTAGCGCAAGATTACTTGACGGAGCTAATCGATAGAAGTCTAGTATTAGTTGCCAAAAAGAGGTCTGATGGTGGAGTTAGAGCATGCCGTCTCCATGATCTGTTGCGCGATTTTTGCTTGATAAAAGCTGATGAAGAAAATTTTCTGCTGCAGATTAATGAGTACGAACAAGTTATATCTTTTTTAGGTCTGCCAAAGAGACATCGTCGCCTGTGCATCCATTCTCATGTCTTTCATTATGTTCCTTTAGAGCTTCCTACCGCACACATCTGTTCTATCTTATGCTTTGGTCCTGAATCTGACACACTATCTAGGAAGCATATGTCACACATTTATCAGACCTTAAGTCATCTGAGGGTCCTGCATTTTTCATCCATCCCTATCATCTTCTTTTTCGAGGAATTGTTACAACTTGGTTGTTTGAAGTATTTAGCGATGCAGATTAGAGACGGGAATCTTCCGGCATCAATATCCAACCTCAGGAACCTACAAACACTTATTATATCATCAAGGATCAATATTACCATACCGGCAAGTATTTGGAGCATGGTAACATTGAGGCATCTGTTAATTACATCAGGAGAAAATGACATTGCAAAACTTTATATTCATGATTATCGCTTCTCGTTGCATAACCTCCAAACCATGTCGCAAGTATGTCTTTCTAGTTCTTGTCAAGATGTATTGGAAAGGGCTCCTAATCTTAAAAAGTTGGGATTTTGTGGACCTATGTTGTCAGAGTTAGGTTATGTGGCATTCCCGAATCTAGACTTCTTAAACCATCTTGAGACATTGAAGTTTCTAGACACAAACACTCATGTTCGCGGATCACGGAATCTGCAATGGGACAAGTTTCCTTCAAAACTTAGAAGGCTAACGTTATCAAATACTGATGTGAAGTGGGAAGATATGAAAATCCTTGGAATGTTGCCCAACCTGGAGGTTCTCAAATTAAAATTTCATGCCTGCTTGGGGGAGCATTGGAAAACAAATGATGGGGGGTTTCCTCGACTAAGATTGCTGAAAATTTTCCACTCAAATATTGTAACATGGGAAACTTCTAGTTCTCACTTTCCAAGCCTTCAGAAATTGATGCTGCAAGGATGTTCTCAACTCAAGGAAATCCCTTTGGAATTAGGGGATATAATCACACTGGAGATTATTGAGCTCATTGATTGTAGCCTCTCTGCCACAAAATCTGCGAGACAACTTGAGGAAGAGCAACGGAATAATGGAAATGATTGGTTGCGGATCCTCACCAGCGCTGCATATTGGGAGGAGCTCACCACAAATTCTTGACACTATGATGAGTATTTATTTCCCACTCATGCTGAGGTCATCTAAGTTGGTTGTACAGGTATTGTCAAGTTCATGCCTTACCTTTACAATCGCACAAGCTTCGTTCTCTTTGTTCTTCTAATGTGTTGCCTGTCAGTTAGATTTCCTGTTTACTAGGCAGAAATTGTTTTACTTACTTTTTGGAACTCGGACAGCAAACAAAGTTGGATAACGCATTAGATATATCTATAATTGCCATATAATGCACCATTGCAATTATAATAGTGGAATACCAAAATCTTCATCACAACATAGTTGTCCTTGTCTTCAGTTTTTTTTAGTAATTTTCTTGTCTTTTGGTTTTTACATTATGACACTCATTCTCTAGTGTCTTTCTTGTCCTCAACTTTATCATGTTGAAGGTACTGGGAAGAGCACATGAGCGACAATATCACAGAGTTGGGAACAGCCTCCATCCATGGAAGCATCCAATATTATCCAACTCTGCATTTAGCTCATCAATTGTCTTATTTATTTGTTGCATTGGTGGTCCTAAAACATCATAATAACAAAGGAGATCAACTGCAAGGAAATACCTAAGGAGGAGGAAAAACGAACACCATAAAGATGTTTAATAAGTTGCACCAAATTTCTAAATTCAGGGTTAGATTCGAAATATTCCTATTCTGTCCACACTTTCGTTGATATCAACTTGGACCAGTTCATGTTCCTGGTTTGATTATTGGGACCGATCTAAAAATTATGTGTAGCTATAAATGAAATTGTTTGTAGCCCTGTTTTTAGTTGTCTTTTGTCCATACGCACAGTTGTTGATACTCAGATTTGCGAAATGGGAAAAAATGTTGTTTTGAAACAATATTACTCTGTATAGGCAAAGCTTTGAACATGTTATGCCACTGGGAAAAACATGCACTGTTTGTAGTTTGACCTGGAATACTTGTTGGACTTGATGATTCTCGAGAAATGTAACTACGGTGATTAGTTTTAAAGTCATGCTAATTTATCTGTCACAAGTTATCTGGTTTCCACCGTTACTCATCAGCAGTCAAAAGAAAACTAGAACACCATATTTTTTTGGTGTAGTGACTCATAAAATGTAGTTATTTCTTAAAAGAACAATGATGTTTGCCTCTTGTACAATGCTTGACTGTGCTACAAAATATTGTATGTAGGAGTTGGAAAATTCAACTATCCATAAGACAAAACTTGTTATTCCATCACCCTCCACACCCATGGACCCCAAAGAACAAAGGAAAAATTTCTGAAGGAAAGATATTTTTTTTGTGTCTATACACTTTCGAAGTAAATAATTTCATCGCTGCAAGAGTCAGTCACAAGATTTCAAAAAATAATGCAGAAGCCATCTATATGTTGGAATGAATGATATAAATGTGAGAATGACAAATGTCACTGACAATTAATAAGTTATCACACTAGGGAAGTTCATGTACTTATATCTCATTAGCTTACTAATAGTGTATTATCTGTTCACAGCAGTTTTATATTCTTGAGAGGTAACATGCGAGGAGGGCTGTTGAAATATTTCTTACATTTTCCTCTAACAGCTCACACTTTTAAAGCAGCATGTTTTTAATAAAGGATGCTTGTGAATCGGATGAGTAATGAAAATCATGTTTGTTGAATTCGCCAGTCCCTCCAGTTCAAAAAAATTAAAAAAGTGCTCATCGAGTCCCCAAGATTTAAGTCTATCAGGATCCTTAAAACTTGTCTCATCACCAGCCATTATATCTATCAGGTTCCTCTACTAGTCACACCTTCTTGCCCAAATGTATCCTTCCCCATACTAGTTATGCAAGGATTATTTTTCACCTAGGTTGAAATAATCAATCACGTTAGTTTACCTATACAAAGATCTTAAAGAAAATCCATCCCTTATTTCCATGGTATAGAAATATAGTGCTCTGTCAATGTATACTGATAGGACTTTTCTGAAATGCACCATGATGAAGACACGTATCCTCGGTATTACCAAAATACTGTTGCTAAGATCGAGCACCATCGGCGCACAAAGGTCCTCGCCCCTGAGGTACTCGTCATATTGGATCATGCGTTCAGTATGTTTTATAACCGACACGTGGCCTCGGTCTGATATGGTACCTCAGTCGGCATACCTCCCTCGGTTCCGAGATAAGCCTTTCCTCGGTGCCGAGAGGTACCCCGTCCTGGACGCTTCCTCTACTCCAGGATAAGCTATTGACGTACAGGTCATTAGCCTAGACTAGTCTAGGCTATTCATCATGATCTCGTCTTACACAATTAGTGTCAGAACGTACTGGAAGGCAGGGGTCACAGTCAATAGGGGATGGACGCGTGACGTATGATATCACATCGAAGACAGAGAAACCGCATGCCGTTGCTGACACGCGACTTGGGAAAGCAAACTATTAATTACACTATTCCCTTGATGAGACCGCATTCAATGCGGTAAGACTCGAAAATGAAAGGCAATAAATGCTCCTAATATAGAGCATTTATTGCATCCTCCCCGAGAGGAGTAAATTGTACCGTCGGCATCCCGATTACACAGCATTGATTGCTCGGGACCCCAAGCAGTTAAAAAGAGAAGACATTCCTCATCAGAATCAGTACGCACACTGCCTGTACCTAATGATCACCTACTGACTACACTGACAGCAATCATGAGCTTTTGAGGTATAAATACTCCATGCAAAAGGCAAAACGGGTATGCAACAAAAAACTCTTTACTATAATACACACTCAGTGTTTTCTCCTTCCTCTCTCTTTCTCAAAGACTGACTAGATCGTCGGAGGGGATACGCCGGAAAACACTCCGGCGCCCTTCTAACTTGTTCTTCTTTGTTCTAGGAACCTCTTTCAGCCTTACTGGATCGTTCTTCCGCTCCCCCAGGGTCTCCCGTCGCCGTTCCAGGTTACCACCGGACCTCGCAGGCTGTTCCAAGCAGTGTGGTTGGTCACTCAACTGGCTCACTCGAGTTCACCAAGGGAGAGATCTGTTCTGATTTTTATATTGTGCAGGATTTTGCACGCACAATCTGGCGCCGTCTGTGGGAAACGACTAGTTTTCTTAGTTTTTTCTCTATAAAGAACAGTGACCATGGTGAACACTCGACAGAAAGGGAAAGGACCCCACCAAAGGAGTCTCGAGTTACAAGCTCCCTGTCATCACGGAGGAAGGGATCACACCGATATGAATAAAAGTGCTTCTACTCGGTCAAGAGGGGTTACCCCTCAAACCAGTATGGGAATCAAGTCAGGGGGATCAGCCCCCTTGGCTCGTCAGCTGGCGGAGGTGATTGAAGAAAAGTTTGGCGATAGATTACGACAGCTGGAAAAGAACAATGTAAACGTCCTGAGCCAGCTCAACGAGTTTGCCGCCTCTGGCGAAGGATCGAGGGATTCATTCCTTTCTTGTGGGCTTCCCGTCCGGGAAGCGGAAACAAAGGATCTAAGAAACCACCTAAACAACAAAGCAGAAAGCTCTAGGGCCCCAAAGCGACCCAGAGCCGGCGAGCATCATCATGACAACCATTCAAGGAAAGCAAGGCCATTGGCCCTGGACGACCTCCTGCGAGGTTTGTCTAGACGGAGGAAGGGAGATGAATCCGAGGAGGACTCAACCCAATCCACACGATTCCCAGGAAATGAGGGGCTTACCGATGAACTCAAGGACTTCAGAAGGCATCCCGTCAGGGAAGAAATTGATCTCAGAGCCCGGTTAGACTCCAGGAGAAAGGGTAAGGCTGTCCAGGATGAGGCCGAGGACGAAGTCATACAAACACCCTTTACGAGGGAGATCAGTGAGATGGAGGTTTCAAGAAAGTTTGTCGTGCCGCGGTTCAAAACTTATGACGGGCGGTCCGATCCCGAAGCCCATGTCAGGCAATACAAGCAGATGATGTCCCTCTATCATTCGGACCAACGGTTTCTCTGCCGAGTGTTTCCTATGAGCTTGGGGGACTCTGCGATGAAGTGGTTCGAGGCGCTTCCCCCAACAGTATTGGGTCCTGGAAGGAATTGACTAAGCAGTTCCTGGCTCGATTCATTACGGGGAGTAAGCGCCCCAAGACATTGGATCATTGCTGACCCTCAGACGGAGGGAATCCGAGACTCTTCGCCAGTACGCCATCCGATACTGGGAAGAGGTTAATGAGGTAGAAGGCTGCTCGGAGGTCATGGCAGCAGCATCTTTCCGGCTCGGCTTGGCAAGGGACACGGACCTGTACCGATCCCTGACCAAGAAGACCCCTCGGATATGGGGGAACTAATGGCCCGGATAAACAAATACTCGAGGATTGAGGACGAGATGGGAAGCAGCAAAGGCCGAGCCCTCCAATCTAAGAGAAAAGAGAAGGAGCGGGAAGATATTCCCCGAAAGGGATTGCTACCCCCTCCAGGGGGTCCGTCCAAAGGAATTCACACTGTGTTCAAGGAACCCATCTTCAAGCTGCTCCATAAAATCAAGCACGAGCCGTTCTTCAAATGGCCGCCCAGGATGCAGAGCGACCCCTCCACCCGTGATCAAAAGGTTAGGTGTTCCTATCACCGGGATTTTGGGCATCGCACCGAAAGCTGCAGGGTGTTCAAATCGTTCTTGGAAAGATTGGTCCGAGACGGATATTTGAAAGAGTACATAGAGCCCAGGCCAGAAGAGAGACAAGCCCTTGCCCCGACCGAGGAGCCGGACAACATCATAGATGTCATCCATATATGTCCCCTGGATCGCCCCACGTCCAAGGAACTCGAGTCCGACCTCAAAAGGGTAGCTTTTACAAGGAAGGTAGCCGAGGTTGATGTAGGGCCACCAAGTAAAAGGGCCAGGACGGGTGAGCTTGGCATTACATTCTCCGACGCGGATTTGACAGGCGTAGTGACTCCTCATAACGACGCCCTTGTCTTGACCCTGAGGATAGGAAAATTCGATGTCAAAAGGATTTTGATAGACTCTGGAAGTTCCTCGGAGGTGATGTACTCCGAAACTTTAAAACGGATGGGTCTTGGCCTCAAAGACCTCACCAAAGTCAGGACACCCCTCATCGGATTCAACGGCTCGTTCGCCCTGCCCGTGGGGAAAATCACATTGCCAGTTGTCACAGGTCCCTTTGTCATCGACACCGAGTTTGTCGTGATCGATACGGACTCTCCCTACAACGTAATTATGGGGCGAACATGGCTGCATGCGTTGGGAGCGGTGCACTCCACTTTCCACCAGAAATTAAAATTCGCCACGCCAGAGGGTATCATGGAGATCCGGGGGGACCAAGCGTCCGCGAAAAATTGTTTTTATTCAGCCGTTCGAGCCGGGGCGTTCAGCCAGGAGAAGGGGCGAGCACCGGAAGAGATTATGGAAAAATAGCAATTACAGTCCGGGCGTCCAGGAATGGATGACCCCCGGATAGACCCAACTGAGCGGTCGGTAGAAGACCTCCGGAAGGTGCCCTTGGTAGAGGGAGAAGAAGAGAGGTATTTTTTAGTTGGGACCTCGATGCCCACAGCCGAACAGGAGGAGATGATCGAGTTCCTAAGGGGAAATACAGACGTGTTCGCGTGGAACGAAATGGAAATGACGGGGGTAGACCCCGAGATAATCACACACAGGCTGCATGTTGACCCGTCGCACAAGCCAGTCAAACAGAGGCCACGACGCATGGCCCCGCATCACACCAGCGCGGTCAACGAGGAAATCGACAAACTCCTGAAGGCCGACGCCATTCGAGAGATACAGTTCCCAGAATGGCTGTCTAATACGGTGTGCGCAAAGAAGAAAGGGGGGAAATGGCGTGTCTGCGTAGACTTTACAGATCTAAACAAGGCATGTCCCAAGGATGACTACCCCCTGCCAAAGGTGGACCAGCTGGTAGATGCCACTGTCGGATATGAACGAATGGACTTCTTGGATGCCCGAGCAGGATATCATCAGATCCCTCTCTATCCCCCGGATCAGGAAAAGACGGCGTTTATCACTCCGAATGGAGTTTACTGTTACAAAGTGATGCCGTTTGGACTAAAGAACGCCGGGGCAACATACCAAAGACTGATGAATCGGATGTTCAAAAAGCAGATCGGCAACACCATGGAGGTCTACATAGACGATATGCTGGTAAAGAGCAAACGAAGTTGTGATCATCTGACAGATTTGGCGGATACCTTCTCCACCCTCAGGGAGTATGGGCTAAAGCTGAATGCGGCAAAGTGCGTTTTCGGAGTGGAATCAGGTAAATTCCTCGGATACCTGGTTAGTCAACGAGGAATCGAAGCCAACCCAGATCAGATTCAAGCGATCCTGGACATCCGGAGCCCCCGCACTGTCCGAGAAGTCCAGAAACTCACAGGGATGCTGGCTGCACTTAACCGTTTCGTCTCACGCTCCTCGGACAAATGCAAACCCTTTTTCGGAGCAATCAAGAGTGCTGGAAGAATATGTGGAGCCAGGGGTGCGAGGACGCCCTGGCTGGAATCAAGGAATACCTAAGGACTCTTCCAACCTTGTCCGTCCCCATCCAGGGAGAGATGTTGTTCTTGTACCTGGCAGTATCTGAGTTTGCGGTAAGCGGGGTACTTATCCGTGAGCATGAGCACCGCCAGAAGCCGATTTATTATATAAGCAAGGCGCTCCTGGACGCAGAGACAAGATATCTACCCCTAGAGAAACTGGCTCTATCCCTGGTCACCACTGCAAGGAAACTGCGGCATTATTTCAGGCGCACCCAATCACTGTCCTTACCGATCAGCCTTGAAAGCGATCTTGAGGAAAGCGAACTCTCCGGAAGGATTTCCAAGTGGGCAGTAGAGTTGGGGGAGCACGACATTCATTTCAAACCCCGAACTGCGATAAAAGGTCAAATATTGGCAGACTTCATAGCTGAGTTTTCGGGGGAGCATCCCGTTCTAGAAGGACCGCCTCCTCCCGACTTAGCGTCTCCAACGAATTGTGAAGGATCGCCATGGCTTTTGTGTGTGGACGGTTCGTCAAATAGTAAGGGGTCCGGAATCGGTATCTTGCTGACCTCTCCAGATGGGATTATTGCGGAGCAGGCCGTTCGGCTGGGATTCAAGGCTTCGAATAATGAAGCTGAATACGAGGCCCTCATCTCAGGACTTCGGTTAGCTGAGGCGACTGGAGTTACCGATTTAATCGTGCATTGTGATTCTATGCTAGTAGTCAATCAAGTCAACGGAGAGTTTGAAACGAGGGACCCTAGGATGAAGGCCTACCATCACCAGGCGACGACTGTAATCCGAAGTTTCGGCCGGATTGAAATCAAACAAGTGTCCCGAGACAAGAACACACATGCCGACGCCCTGGCTTGTCTAGCCTCGGCGGTGGACTCCTCCCAGTCGCGCAGGATCACCATTGAATACCTTCCTGCATCCTGCATAGACCATGCTCCCGAGGCAATGGTCATCCAGGACGCACACAAGCCGCCCAGTTGGATTGATCCCTTTCTCAGGTTCCTAACAACAGGAGATCTCCCGGAGTGTTCAAAGGAAGCAAGGAAGATAAAACTCAAAGCTCCAAGATTTTTGGGTCTCTCCGGATCAGAAACTGTATCGGAGGTCTTTCTCAGGGCCTTACTTGCTATGCGTCCAAGAAGACCAAGTACAAGACCTTCTCTATGAGGTACATGAAGGAATATGCGGGGGGCACTCTGGGGGCGATCAATGGCACACCGCATCATGTCTCAGGATATTGGTGCCGCAAATGCAAAGGGATGCGCGCGAATACGTCCAAAAATGCGACCAGTGTCAGAAGTTCTCCCCTGCAATCAGGCAACCCGCGGGGGATTTACACCCCCTGACCAGCCCTTGGCCATTCGCCCAGTGGGGGCTCGATTTAGTTGGACCCCTGCCTAAGGCTCCGGGAAATAGGAAGTTCCTCATTGTGGCCACGGATTATTTCACCAAGTGGGTAGAGGCGGAGCCGTTGACTCATATCCGCGACATAGATGCCAAAAAGTTCGTCTGAGAGACATATAATCATCAGGTTTGGGATTCCCCGGGCACTGGTGTCGGATAACGGGACTCAATTCACCGGCGGGCGTTTTCAAGTCTTTCTGTGAGCAACTCGGATCCGTAATTTCTACTCCACCCCTGCCTATCCTCAAGCCACGGGCAGGCAGAGGCCCCAACAAGACAATTATCAATGGATCAAGAAGAGGTTGGAGAAAGCCAAGGAAAAATGGGCGGAAGAATTATTAAACATTTTGTGGGTGTACAGACCACCCCCGGTCCTCGACAGGGAAAACCCCATACTCCCTGGCATACGGAATGGAGGCAATCATACCCCTCGAAGTAGGGCTCCCGACCATAAGGACCCAAGCTTTCGACGAAGGGGGGAATGACCGTCAACTGGGATTGGATTTGGATCTAGTGGAAGAAAGAAGGGAGGCAGCCGCCTTGAGGATAACTAAGTATCAGGAGAAGATTTCCCAACTATACAACAGAAAGGGTCAAAGCGCGAGAAATTCCGAATAGGCGATCTGGTCCTCAGAAGGGTAACGGCCAATACCCGTGATCCAACAGAGGGAAAAATTGGACCTAACTGGGAAGGGCCTTACAAAGTGATATCAATCGGGGCGCCCCGGGTCGTACAGATTAGAAGGCATG
>CAUOFW020004270.1:0-32168 GCA_963454935.2 Ilex paraguariensis | reverse complement strand
GTATTATTTATTTCGAGGCACAAGTCTTTGACCTCTACATCTAGGGCCTTACCCTCCCATGGGGCTTGCCCCAATTTTCCTTCGGGGGCAGGAGTCCTTGAACGTTGTCCCCAAGGCCTTACCCTTCCACGAGGCTTGCTCCTTATTTTCTTTCGGGGACAGGAATCCTTGAACTCTGTCCCCAAGGCCTTACCGTTCCAGGAGGCTTGTTCTTGTTTTTCCTTCGGGGGCAAGAGTTCTTGAACTCTGTCCCTAGGGCCTTACCCTTCTAGGAGGCTTGCTCCTTCTTTTTCCTTCGGGGGCAAGAGTCCTTGAACTCTGTCCCCAGGGTTTTACCCTTCCAGGAGGCTTGCTCCTATTTTTTCTTCGGGGGCAGAAGTCCTTGAACTTTGTCCCTAGGGCCTTACCCTTCCAAGAGGCTTGCTCCTTCTTTTTCCTTCAAGGGCAGGGGTCCTTGAACTCTGTCCCTAGGGCCTTATCCTTCCAGGAGGCTTGCTCCTATTTTTCCTTTTGGAGCAAGAATCCTTTAACTCTGTCCCCAGAGTCTTACCCTTGTAACTTAACCGTTGGTGAGCACTGAAGGAAATAATACTCAAAAATAGTATTTCTTTAGATTTATCACATTTTAAGGTCGTATTATAGATTTCCCTTCCATATCTTCTAATCTATATGACCCGGAGTCTCCGATAGATATCACTTTGTAGGGTCCTTCCCAGTTAAGTCTCATTTTTCCTTCTGCTGGGTCACGGGTATTGGCCGTTATCCTTCTGAGGACCAGATTGTCGATTTGGAACTCTCACGCCTTGACCCTTTTGTTGTGAAGTTGAAAAATCTTTTCCTGATACTTGACTACTCTCAAGGCAGGTATCTCCCTTCTTTTCCTCTGCTAGATCCAAATCCAGTGTGAGTTGACGGTCATTTCCCCCTATGTCGAAGGTCTGCGTCTTTATGGTTGGAAGCCCTACTTCCAGAGGTATGATCGTTTCCATTCCGTAAGCTAGGGAGTAAGGGGTTTCACCTGTCGAGGACCGAGGGTGGTTCTATACGCCCATAAAATGTTTAATAGCTCATCCTCCCATTTTTCCTTAACTTTCTCCAATAATTTCTTGATCTCATTGATAATTATTTTGTTGGAGGCTTCTGCCTGTCCATTGGCTTGGGGGTAGGCAGAGGTGAAATAGAAATTACGAATTCTGAGTTGCTCGCTAAAAGATTTGAAACGCCCGCTGGTGAATTGAGTCCCGTTATCTGATACAAGTGCTCGGAGAATCCCGAATCTGATGACTATATTTTTTCAGACAAACTTTTTAACACCTATGTCGTGGATGTGAGTCAATGGCTCTGCCTCAACCCATTTGGTGAAATAATCCGTCGTCACAATGAGGAACTTCTTGTTTCCAAGAGTCTTAGGTAGGGCCCAACTAAGTCGAGTCCCCACTGGGCGAATGGCCAAGGGCTGGTCAAGGGGTGCAAGTCCCCTATGGGTTGTTTGATTGCTGGGAAGAACCTCTAACATTGGTCGTATTTTTGGACATATGCGTGTGCGTCCCTTTGCATCCGCGGCCACCAATATCCTTGAGACATGATACGGTGTACCATGGATCGCCCCCTATAGTACCCCCCACATATTCCTTCGTGTACCTCATAGAGGAGGTCTTCCACTTAATCCTCCTGGACGCATAGTAGGTAAGGTCTTGAGAAAGACCTTCGATATAGCTTCTGATCTGGAGATACCCAAAATCTCGGGGCTTTAAGTTTTATCTTCCTGGCTTCCTTTGACCACTCCGGGAGGTCTCCTGTTAATAGGAACCTGAGAAAATGATCAATCCAGCTAAGCGGCTTATGTGTGTCCTGGACGGCCATTGCCTCGGGGACTTGGTCTATGCAGAAGGTGGGAAGGTATTCTATGGTGATTCTGCGTGACTGAGAGGACTTCAATGCCAAGGCTAGGCAAGCCAGGGCGTTGATATGCGCGATCTTGTCACGGAATACTTGTTTGATCTCAATCTTTTCGAACTTGCGGATTACAATTGTCGCCTTGTGATGGTAAGCCTTCATCCTAGGATCCCTTGTCTCAAACTCTCCGTTAACTTGGTTGACTACCAGCATGGAATCATAATATACGATCAAGTCCGTAACTCCAGTTGCCTCGGCTAACCGAAGTCCCGAGATGAGAGCCTCATACTCAGCTTCATTATTGGATGTTTTGAATCTCAGCCGAACGGCCTGCTCCGCGACCATCCCATCTGGAGAGACTAGCAAGATACCGATTCTGAATCCCTTACTGTTCGAGGAACTGTCCACACATAAAAGTCATGGTGATCCCTTACAATTCGTTGGGGATGCTATGTCGGGAGAAGGCGGTCTTTCTGGAACGGGAGGTTCCCCTGAAAACTCTCATATAAAGTCCACCAACACCAGACCCTTTATAGCGGTTCGAGGTTTGAAATGAATATCGTGTTCTCCCAGCTCCACTGCCCACTTGAAAATCCTTTCAGAGAGGTCTGCCTTCCTCAAAATGGTCTTTAAGGGCTGATCGATAAGGATGGTAATTGGGTGCACCTGAAAATAATGTCTTAGTTTTCTTGCAGTTGTGACCAAGGATAGAGTCAGTTTCTCTAGGGGCAAGTATCTTGTCTCCGCGTCCAGGAGCGCCTTGTTTATGTAATAAATTGGTTTTTAGCGGTGCTCATGCTCACGAATAAGTACCCTGCTGACGGCAAATTCTGATACAAATAAGTAGAAGAAGAGCATTTCTCCCTAGATAGGGTCGGGAGAGTCCTGAGTTATTCTTTGATTCCTGCCAGGGCGTCTTCGCACCCCTGGCTCTACATATCCTTCTCAGCCCCCTTGATGGCTCTAAAAAAAGATTTGCATTTGTCTAAAGAGCGTGAGACGAAACGATTAAGTGCTGTCAGCATCCCCGTGAGCTTTTGGACTTCTCGGACAGTTCGGGGGCTACGGATGTCTAGAATCGCGTAAATCTGATCCGGGTTAGCTTCGACTCCTCGCTGACTTACCAGATATCCGAGAAATTTACCCGACTCTACTCCAAAAAACGCATTTTGCGGCGTTCAGCTTCAGCCTGTACTCCCTGAGGGTGGAGAAGGTATTCGCCAAATCTACCAGGTGGTCACAACTTTGTTTGCTCTTCACCAACATATTATCAATGTAGACCTTCATGGTGTTGCCGATCTATTTTTTGAACATCCGATTTATCAATTTTTGGTATGTTGCCCTAGCATTCTTCAGCCCAAACGGCATCACTTTTTAATAGTAAACTCCCTTGATAAACGCCGCATTTTGTTGATCCGGGGGGTGGAGAGGGATCTTGTGATATCCTGCTCGGGCATCCAAGAAGTTCATGCGTTGATATCCGGCCGTGGCACCTACTAACTGGTCCACCTTTGGCAGGGGGTAGTCGTTCTTGGGACATGCCTTGTTTAGATCAGTGAAGTCTACGTAGACGCGCCATTTTTTTTCCTTTTTTTTTTTTCGCAGACCGTGTTAGATAGCCATTCTGAGAACTGTACCTCCTGGATGGTATTGGCCCCTAAGAGTTTATCAATCTCTTCGTTGACCGCTCGAGCGTGGTACGGCGTCATGCGTCGTGACTTCTGCTTTACTGGCTTGTGCACCGGGTCAACATGCAGTTTGTGGGTGATTATTTCGGGATCCACTCCCTTCATCTCCATTGCGTTCCAAGCGAACACATCTGCATTTTCCCTCAAGAAGTCAATCATCTCCTCCTGTTCGGCTGTGAACATCGCGGTTCCAACCAAGAAGTACCTTTCCTCTTCTCCCTCCACCAAGGGCACCTTTCGGAGGTCCTCCACCGACCGTTCCGTCGGGTCAATCCGGGGGTCATCCATTCCTAGACGCCCGGACTATGATTGCTATTTTTTCAGGATCTCTTCCGAAAGGCGCTTCTCTTGGGTGAAAACCCCCGCTCTTACTGCCGAGTAAAAACAGTTCTTTGCGGACGCTTGATCCCTTCTGGTCACACTGACAACAATCATGAGTTTTTAAGGTACAAATACTCCTCATAAAAGGCAAGATGGTATGCAACAAAAAACTTTTTCTCAAAGAAATACACAGTGTTTTCTCCTTCCCCTCTTTCAAAGAACTGACTTGATCGTTGAAGGAGATACGCCGAAAAACACCCCGGCGCCCTCCTAACTCATTTTTCTCTATTCCAGGAACCTCTCTCAGCCTTACTGGACTGCTCCGTTGATCCACGAAAGTCACCCATTACCGTTCCAGGCCACCACCGGACCTCACAGTCTGTTCCAAGCAGCAAGGTTGACCATTCGATTGACTGATTCGAGTTCACCATGGGAGAGATCTGTTCTCATGTTTATATTATGCAAGATCTTGCACGCACAATCTGGCGAAGGGGGTAGAAATCGCTATGAAATTTCAGCCCTCCACTCAAAGGATTCTGGCTAACCTGGCGGCACTGAGCCCCAGTAGCCTTTACCTCTCTTCGCCAATAGAACCCTTTACTAAGACAATCCCACATCGGAAGAGTTCACTTATATGGCAGGGGGGAGACGACTCTCTTCCGATGTGGGATTGTCTTAGAAAAGGGTCTTATTAGCGAAGAGAGGTAAAGGCTACTGGGGCTCAGTGCCGCCAGGTCAGCCGGAATCTTTCGAGTGGAGGGCTGAAATCCCGTAGCGATTTCTGCCCCTTACAATCCCCTATTTAGTAACAAATGACAAACCGACCTAACAGATATTATAATGACTATTTTACCCTTTAACAAACTAAACAAAATAAACCCAACTATCACTCATTATTAAAACTCGAACTCAAACCCACACTTGAACCAAAAAATCTCCCCCCACCCCCCCTTTATTTTCTCTCTCCATTTTCACTGCGAACCCATATTCTCCCTCTGTATCGTTGTAACCCATACCACACCGCAACAAGCCCCCATCCCAATCCCTCGTCCCCTACAGCCTAACCCTTCTCCCTTAAGCCCAAATGAGATGTTCACCCCATGCTGAACCAGAATCCTATGACGATGGGGATTTCAAAAGGGGATTTTCAAATTTAGGGAGATTTTGGGATCTGAGTTTAAGTGTAGCAGAAAGAAGAAGAAAAATCATACCTATGATGGTGATGGCGCACGTGGAAGTGGTGTTGGTCGTGGCTATAACTCTGATGTGACGATGATTTTGGGTGTGACTCTAGTGTGGCAATGTTTGAGGTGATGATGGTTCTAGCGCTGGCGGTGCTATGGTAGAAGGAGAGAGGGGAGTTGGCGTTGTTGTGGGTTTGGGTTTGGGTATTGGGGTTTTAATTGAAAATTAAAAATTATTAATTTTTATTGGATTTTTGTTGAAATGGTGATAAAATAATTTGGGAATTTTATATAAAAGGGGTACTGATGCCATTAAATTTTAATGCTATGTTTAACAGATCTTAATGAGAATGGTATTATATGTTATTCTTGCACATACTTTAAGAGATCTCAGTATAATTTGTCAAATGTGATGGGTCTTTTTGATTAAGTGGTAAATATTAGGGGTTTTAATTTAAAAATATAATTTATAAAAATATTAAATTAATTTATATATATATATATATATATATAAAGGATCCACCTAATTAGTGGCGGATGGGGTTGACCTACCCCTACCCAAAACCCAGTCCAACCCACACCGATAACACATCCGGGTAAACATTTGGGCTTACCCCGGCCTGGCCTACCCGAATCGGCTGATGGACATCCCTAATTATCCCACTGAACGATTAAGTTTGTTTTGGTAAAAAAATTTATACACAATTGAAAATAAATAGACAACTTTATCATATAAGACTTATATATAATACAAACTCGCTACAATATTAATCTAATTATATACAATGACCAAAAAATAATAATAATACATGGATAATTGTGGTGGTTACCAATTAGATCGGTGTAATAAATTGTTCGATACAAATTTAATAACATGAATTAAGAACATGACTATACTATATATCATTTATAAGTGTTACAAATGTAAAATAATACTAACTTAACCTATATAGAATTCAAAAAAAATTAACATGATATTAATTTAATATAACGGAACTCATTGTCAATCATTACAATGAACACAACGCTTTGGGCTCGTTTGGTAAACGTATAATGAGGGGATTTAATATTGAATTGTACTATTTTTTATTTAATCGAGTCTAATATTTTGTTTGTTAAGCAAATTTGATACCGTATTAATTTTAAAAACGTATACTTATCATATATTTTTTATATGTTAGATCAGTATTATAAAAATATTTTAATATCACCAAAAGATGTGGTATTATAATCCAACTTAAACGTATTATTTTACAAATTTATCATTATAACTCTTCAACTGATAAAATCAAACTATCGTCAATGTAACAAACATTGATTGAAAGTATTTTTGTTAATTCAATATTAATATTACTTAACCAAACAACCGATTGGGTTAAATAATTATTATCCAACATTTATGTTGTGTATTACCAAACACTAGATAAAATTACGTATTATTCTAATATTTTATTTAATTTTGTCTTTTGTCATTCTGTATTGTATTAGATCAAATTATTTTATTTAATCCATTCATTTCTAATACAACAACCAAACAAGTCCTTTGTGGATCCTACCTTTAAAAATGATAGAGTTTTTTTATATTGTTTTTAGTTGCCAAATTTATACTTTAATTCTATTTTACTACTTTCATCCACTTGATATTCTAATAAATTCAGAAAAAAAAATAGATATTGAGGAATTATAGATAGGATGAGAAGTTAGATGAATGAATAAAAATTATAAATTATAAATAGAGTAGTAAATTAAATGAGTAGTTACTATGATATTTGGAACATTTAATTGAAAAAACAATATTATTTTAAGTATAGTAAAATAAAAATACCATTATAAAAAGAAAACATGGAGGGAAGGCATTTAAAAACCTTCTCTCTCCAATTAAATTAATTCGTATATTAGTATGGATAGATTTATCATTAAACACAATATTTATCCTGGCTAACTATAACATTTTTCATATCACCAACTCGACAGGACTCGCTGTTAAAGTCGTATCGTACTAAAATAGAATTTGGATTGAACAAAACGGACAAATTGATTATTATGCCAATTGATAGAGGGATAGATAAAAGTTCTGTGGCCGAATCCAAAGTTGCTCACCATGAACCAAGATAGGAACATTCAATACACGGTATCAATTCTCTAATGGTGAAAAGCGCTATTGCGAGTAGTGGAAAAGTCCATCAGGTGTTGTACAACCCGAAACAAAACACCATTATATACCCTTTCAACTAACCCAGTTCTACGAGTCCGGTTCGATCCGCAACCAATTTTCCCAACAAACTCATTCATAAACCCGAAAAGTAAACAAATGTATTACTCTATCCGTTTCTCATTATCTGTCGTTTAAAATTTTTACACAAAAATTAAAAAAATTATTAAGAAATTTTAATATGAGTAAAAAATAATTACACAAGACTAAAATACTCTTATTTAATACGTATTGGGAAGGAAAGAAATATGAAAGACACTTAGCCTCCACCTAATCTAATACATTGAAAAGTTAAGGGTAAATTTGAAAGAAAAAATATTAATTATGTTTTGATTTCATTAAACGACAGATATTATGGAATCAAAAAAATTATATAAAACGACAAATATTTAAGAACGGAGAGAGTAAAAAATTAAATGCCAAAATCTCCTAGTATTTAAGATCATTTGCACGTAACCTTCTCATAATTTGAACTGTTGCACTAAATCTCCCTCAACTTAAAAATAAAGTGCAAATGTGAATAGACATTACTAACTTAACGGAGAGTGTGCATCACCCATCCAAAATATTTGCGTGTAACCTTCTTATAATTTAAACAGTTGCACTAAATCCTCCTCAATTTAAAAACAAAGTGCAAATGGGGATGGACATTACTAACTTAACGGAGAGAGTGTGCATTACTCACCCAAAATTGAGTAAAATGTGTCAAAATTATATTTTAAAATTTATAGAATACTGTGCGTGCAAGATCCTGCACAATATAAAAAATATTGGGAACAGGTCTCTCCCCTGGTGAACTCTGAGTGAGCCGGTTGGGTGGCCAAACACACCGCTTGACACAGCCTGCGAGGTATGGTGGCAACCTGGAACGGCAAAAGAGGATCCTGGGAAAGGAAGAACTATCCTGTATGCCTGAAAGGTTTTCCTGGAATAAAGAGGAAACTAGTTAGAAGGGTGCCGGAGTGTTTTTCGGCGTATCCCCTCCGACGGTCTAGTCAGTCTTTGAATGAGGGAGAGGAAGAAGAAAACACTGAGAAAGTCTATCTTGCAGTGAAGAGTTTTTGATTGCGTACCCGCTTTGCCTTTTGGGAGGAGTATTTATACCTTAGAAGCTCATGATTGCTGTCAGTGTGGTCAGTAGGTGATCATCAGGCACAGGTAGCGTGTGTATTGATTAGATGAGGAATGTCTTCTCGAATTGACTGCTCGGGGTCCCGAGCAGTAAATGTTGAGTCGTCGGGACGCCGACGGTACAATATGCTCCTTTCGGGAAGGATGCAATAAATGCTCTGTAATAGGAGCTTTTATTGCCTTTCATATCCGAACCTTACCGCATTGAATGCGGTCTCGTCAACAGAAGGGTGCAATTAATTGTTTGCTTTCCCAAGTCGCGTGTCAGCAACGACATGCGGTTTGTCTGCTTCTGATGTGACATTATTTGCCACGCGTCCATCCCCTATTGGCTGTGACGTCGGTATTCCAGCACGTTCTGACATTACTTGTGTTAGACGAGGTCATGATGAATAGTCTAGACTGGCATAGGCTGATGCCCCGTACGTCAGTAGCTTTACCCGGGAGTAGAGGAAGCGTCCTGGATGGAGTGACCCTCGGCACCGAGGAAGGCTCGCCTCGGGGACCGAGGGTGGTATGTTCCCGAGCTACACAGCGACCGAGGACACGTGTTGTAAAATGCGCCCGAATGTGTGATCCTTTAAGGGGTACCTCGGGAGAGAGGGACGCTCTTTGCCGATGGTGCTTACATCCGGGCAACACTGTTTCCAAAACTCGAGAACACGTGTCTTCATCTTAGAGCTTTTCAGAAGAGTCCCATCAAATACTCTCATCTTCCTCATTTATTTTCTCTTTTCTCATTGGTACATATATATCCCTTTCTTTTCCTCGAGCCTTGCTTGCTCAACCTGACAATCTCTCTCTCTCTCTCTCTCTCTCTCTCTCTCTCTACAAACCCTTTTTTTCCTCACTGAAACCCGCCACACCACCACAAGCCCCTGCCTCCCCAAGCCAACCATATCTCACTCTCTATCTCCCACAACCTCTACAAACTTTCTCTCCCTTCCCCACCGAAACCTACCACCTGCAATACCCCCACCCCAGCCCCCTTTCGCCGCACCTCCCCCACGCCAGCCCACCCCCTCTAACTCTCCTTTCCTCACCGAAAACCACTTCCTGCAACACTCCCTTTCTCACCGAAACCAATACAGACCAAAGAAATCTAAATCCCTCAAAAAATATGTACCAAACCCAGATCAAACAAACTTCCTCTGACCAAAGCCATTTGTTCTACCCAAATTTATAAACATTTTCGGTCTCACTGTCCACTTGTTGGGTTTCTCATTTTCACCGTGGATTAGCTATTACCAAGTTCTTTGGATGATGTAGGTAGTTTGGTCTGAGGTATATGGAGGTGTGTGGGAAGCTTAATGATGGGTATTGTTGGGTTTGTGAAGATTGAGGTGGAAAAGTATAGAGAGAGAATTAAAATATAAAGAAAATGGTTTGAGTTAGAAGAAGGGTAATAGAATGAAAATAAAAGAGCTAAATGAGGGTATTTTGATATTTTAATAAATTCTAGAAGATCCATCTATAGTGGCACTTTGTTTTTAAGTTGAGGGGGTTTAGTACAATAGTTCAAATTATGAGGAGATTATATACAAATAATCCTAGGTTTTTTTTTTTACATTTAACCCATATGTAATTTGGTCAATGAATTTTCAATTGTACAGTCCGTTAACTATTAATTTTATCTCGTCATTCCATTTATTTCTATCGTTAGATTATTTGAAAACTAGTTTGATCTGATTTACCTTAAGCGTTAAATCATATGTTTTTATTTGTATTTAGTAGTGGAAATAAATAGAAAAACTTAATTGAGAAAAATTAACAGTTGAGAGACTAAAGCGAAAAAATTAAAAATTTAAGAACCAAATTAAAATTGGAGGTAAACTATAGAGACTAATTATAATATTTATCCTTTAGTGTATGTCACTGTCCAAGTCTAGCAACCAAAATGTGGATAATGTTGTATGTCACTAACTTGTCTTCTACCAAATTTAATGTTTGACATTATTTGCACAAAATAATTAATTAACTTTAGGTTTTGAATTCACAATCTTCTCCCTGTTGTTAGATGCATGTTTTCTTGTGTTGCATGGGCTGGGAGTAGTGGGGCCTAACAAAGCTCCAAAATCAATTGCGTTTTATGTGCATGTGTTTGAAAACGGACACAAAATGCAAGTAAGACACTAACTATTGCACAAAGTGTAATGCCTACACACCGACATTGACGTGATTCTTGCATTCCTCGGGCGCCCTATCAAATTTGGGAAATTCTACCGTACTAAATTTTTTTTTGGGTATTGTTACGGTCAGTTATAATTTTAAAATAAAAAATTATAACTGTTTAAGAAAAATCATGATTAAGTATATACACTCATAATCAATTATAAAAATTAAGGTATCGATCCTAATATTTTATGATTGATCATACTATTTGAAGTTGTAATTTACACCTCAAAAAATTATACTTTAACTTTAAAAAATTCTAATTTTTGATATTAGTACCGTCGACAATAACATAGAAGTAGGAATGTCAGTGAATCGGATAAAAATGAGTATTCGTCAACATCCATCTTGTTTGGATAGGGGATGAACTATATGTATTGGACGATGGACGTATACATGAATACTCGTATAAACCCGTGCGAGGATTAGGGGTGTCAAACGTGTCGGGTTAAACGAGTGACGGGTGAAAAACATGTAAACTCGTACACGACATGTTTAATAAACGGGTAAAAAATCGATACACGAACACGAACTGTTTAATAAACGGTTAACACGACACGACTCGTTTAACACGTCTAATGTTAAACGAGTCGGGTTGGGTTGGATTGGGTCGGGTTAACACGATAAGCCACTCGTTTGACCCATTTACCTATTTATCACTCGTTTAAACCATTTACCTGTTTACCACTCATTTAACCTATTTAACACGATAAACCACTCATTTAACCATTTACCTGTTTATCTAAGAATGCTATATAATTTTATAAAACTAACAAACTAGCACAAATAAATGTGATATTTAGAGATATCATACGACACCATATTATAAGGTACAGACTACAATCCAAAATATTCAAATTTCACCAACAACCATATTACAAATCATAAATACAATCCAAAATAACAATCATATTACAAACCACAATTTAAAACAAACACAAATTCCATGATTTACAAAATCCCATGAAAGATGTCAAATTTCCACCTCCACGACAACGAGCAGATTCAACAACCAAACTCTCATGCCCTACACAAATTAAAATGAAATATTATAAAACATTAATAATTAAATAGACTCATAATTAGATAAGTATCAAAAATTTGGCATTACCTCTCTTTAGTCATGATCAATGATAGACATAGAATTAGAATATTGAGCGGATATAACTTTATTAGACTTCATATTTTGATTGAAAATATCATCGTCTATTTCCCCTTCCGAATCATCACTAGAATCATCTACAATTAAGCAAAGCAAAATATAAATAAATCAATGATCACATGAATTAGTATAATGAGAAAAATAATATTAGTATCCCATGAATATTGAGAAAAAAGAATCAAACTTACTGTTCTTCCCATGAATCCGATCTCTAGTACAAATCAAAGCTCGGACAGTTTCTGGCAAAAGTGAAATTCGATATTTATTCAAAACTCTACCATCGGTACTAAATGCAGATTCAGATGCAACTGTAGAAATAGGAATTGTCATCACATCACAAGTCAACCGAGATAATATAGGATGCCAAAATTGCTTTCTTTTCCAAAAGGTTAGAATATTCAAGTCCTTCTTTCGATCAAGCCTTTTTTCATTAAAATACAACTACAACTCAGTCACTTGAGAAACAGAAGAATCTTTTTCTTCACGTTTTTCAAAATCCTACATTTTGTACAAAATAATTACGAATATACAATAAACTACTTTGATCACATTCAATTCAAACAAACTAAATTATATTTCACCTGAAAAAGGCTTTCAGAATCATTAAGACCATGCGTCTCGCTAACTTGTTTCTCATTGCTTGAAGTACTTGGAACAACATGTGACAAGTTGATAGAGTACAATTCAAAAAGCTCAAATAAAGTATCTTGAACACATTTGAACTCATAGGAATCACCAACATAAAAGTTTTGAATAAGCTCAATCTATAAACTGAATTTTGTACCGAGGATCTAAGATGATAGCAATCGAAAGAATCACACTATACTTTAACCAATACTTGTCAAACTTGGCACTTATGACTTTTCATTATCCTCATAAAACTATCATTATCTGTCAATGCCTCCTTCAAAATATGTTGAATTAGGAACACTTAAGGAAAATACAAATTAGCTGTGGGATATGTTGTACCAGAGAATAAACAAGTAACTTTATGAAACACTCTCAACAAATTAAAAATCTTCTCTACTTTGCTCCATTCTTCTTGGGAAGGACAATGTCTATAATTAGAATCACTCAACTGTAAATGAATAAATGCACGACGATAAAAAAGTGCACTGTCAAGCATAATATAAGTTGAGTTCCACCTTGTTGGAACATCTCCTCGCAAACCTTTTTTACTCTCTAATGAAACTTGAGCAACACAATTCATGAACTTCTTTTTTCTTCCCGATGAACCTTTAACATATTTGATGCTTTCTCAAATTTTTATCACTGATTCATCAATTTTTTAAGTTCATCTTGAACTATCAAATTAAGAATATGTGCACAACAACGAACATGGAAGAATTCACCATCCCTCAAGAAAATATTTTTAAGATTAAGTTGACTCTTCAACAACTTAACAAAACAATCATTACTAGAAACATTATCAAAAGTCAAAGAAAATAATTTCCTTTCAATTCCCCAATCAGTTAAAAATGTATAAATTTTCTCAAACAAGACAATATTAGTATGGGAAGGGGGCATGAGACAAAAATTTAAATTTTTTTTCTGCAACTTTCAATCAAAATCAACATAATGGGTTGTGAGAGAAACATATTCATCAGTCGATATAGAAGTCCACAAATCAGATGTCAAACAAATTCTTCCAAGAAGGGAACCCAACACAATTTTAAGTTTATCCTTCTCTCTCTTATACATTTTTAACACATATGACTTTGCAGTATTCATATAAGGCATCTTGATATTCTCATAAGCATACTTGAACATTGCTCTAATACCCTCATATTGGACAAATCGAAATGGTAAATCATGTTTAAGTATTGTCTCAACCGTTAACTCACGAAATTTTTCAGGATCAAATTTTGTGGATCGCATTAGCATAGATCCTTGACTTTGACTTAGAAGTAATTGTCCAATATCCCTAGTGTCTTTTTTCACACATTTTTTCATATGTGTATGCATATTACCAGTTCCATGACTAGAATCACACATATATTTGATATCACAAATATTACATGCAACATGCTTCTTGCCGTCTGAATATTTTTCATTTAATTCTGTATAGTATTTTCCATTCTATTGAAGTCTTTTGTAACTTACGATTAGATTTACTTTTTTCTGTAGTTGTTCCGGTTGATGTCTGTGTTGGTGGAGCTGCAATTACATTAGATTCATATCCGACCTGATCTTCTTCATCAGAAATTATAATATTGTGTTTAGAAGAATCCATCTATTTAAGACAAAAAAATATAGTTAAATTGATTAAGTGAAAAGTATTTGCGAAGAAAACAATTGAAAAATGATTGAAATTTGATCATTGATTTCCTAAAAACAATCACATGCATCATTTCCATTTAATCATGTTAAGTACTTTGGAATTGTGATTATAAGAACAAAATTACATTGGATCTATAGAAATTGATATCTGATTCTAGAAAAGATCATGAGATTATTAAGAATAAAATGTTTAGATGTGGATATAGGGTTATTTGGGCACCAAAGTGTAGTTCTCTACTTAATGTTTTGCATTTACGTTTACAGTACATGACTAATAGAAACCCAAAGTCAAGAGTCTACAAAATAGCATTTCTAGTACGACAGACCGAAAAAGAAGCAATGCCAATAAGTGCTTGTCAAACAAATTCCTTCATTGCAATTCCTAATCCACATCTAAACAGAGCTTATACTGAGTTTCTCTTCATTCAAGGATACAAAGTCTGTGCTCAACATGTCAGTCACCCAATAAGGCAATAACAAATTAACAAGGAAACATGACTTAACCCAACGATGAACAGGGAGTTCTTAGATTATCAACTGGATGTGGTTTCTCTGCCAAAAACTACTTGGAAAATTAAAGCTTTGCACACAAGTAAATCACTTTTTGGACATTGTAAGTGACTGAATTATTTATCAAGCAACATCAGGCACGAGAGTTGGCAAAACAAGTTGAATTTGCCTTCCACAAAAAAGCCCATAGTAATCACTAGATCTTATCCAACAGAATATGTTGTCACAAGACTCACAACTATTTGGATTCAAATACATTGTCTGATGCTACAAGACACGTATAATGAAAATACAATGGAGCCGATAATTATGCTTTTTAAAATAATTTACTTATCATGAAAATACAATTTTTTTATGGCTCTTTCTAAAAACCAAAGTCAAGAATCTATGGATCTTCATCTGGACGCTATCCTTTGGTTCCATAGCTCACCAACAAACTGAAACTAGTTCTAGTTGAATTTACATAAAACTAATCAACTCAGATCTAACACAGATCACTAAATAAAAAAAATTTAATTCGAAGATTTACAGATCTAACACAGATCTGTTCGAAGTCTTGGCTCGAAGATCAACTAAACTAATCAACTTAGATCTAACACAGATCTAATCGAAGATTCACAGATCTAACTCAGATCGCAACTCGCAGCTCGCTGTGAGAGAGGGAGGGAGAGAGAGAGAGAAATAGAGAGGAGCAAAAGATGAAGGGGCTGCTGGAAACGGACCGAAAGTGGAGGCGCAACAACTGAACAAACCCTCATCAGCCATTCAAGAAGCTGCAAAATTAGATTAGGGTTATGAAAAAATAACTTTATATATTTTCTATGTGGCCGTTATTAAAAAAAAAAAAATTGGTTAATTTTTTTAAAAAAATTATTAAATTATTAATTTTATTTAAACGGGTTAGCATGTCTCACCTGAACACGATCCGTTTATTAAACGTGTTAAACGGGTTGACCCATTTAACCCGCTAACCCGTTAAGGTCTCACCCAAATCCATTTAATCAGCGGTTAATCGTGTCGGTTAATCATATCGTGTTTGATTTTGACAGGCCTAACGGGGATGGACTGACACTTACCCTCGTCCCACTCCGTTTTACCTGTTATTATTATTATTATTATATATATATATATATATATATATGTTTGTGTGAATACAAATTTACATATTATTGAATAATTTTTTTTTTTAGAATTTTTTTTTTAAAATTTTTTTCATCTTTTTGGCTTGTAAAAGTGTAAATATTTGTGTTTTTATATTTTTTTTATGTTGGATTATATTATGTTACATTATGTTGTATTGGATTTATATGAGACACAAATTTTTAATTATATTATGTTGGAGTATGTTATAGATAAGGATTTAATTATATTATATTGGATTATGTTTTAGATGACAAATTTTTTAATTATGTTATGATATTCTATTATTATATTAGATTATTTAGAATGTTAAATTGATTTAGAATTTAAAATTAAGTTGACTTGAGCTTGGGATATGTAGGGTGGATGGGGGTGGAGATTACAAATTTACCTGCAGACGAAAATGGGGATAAAAATTATACCCGTTAATAAAAATGGACCGAGAATAAACATAATTTTTTTAAGCGAGTATGAGAAAAAAGAGTATACCCTCCGCCCCATTTGAGTCCACTTCCATTCCTAGATAGAGGTTCCCATCAAAGTCCGGGGTGCCATGCCGAAAAACTTTTGAGTTGGTGGATAGTGCCAATTAGGAGTTCAACTATTGGAGTTGTTTATTTTATCATATATGTGTATTTTTATTATTTTTATGATATTAAAAAAAATGTTAAAAATAATTATCATTGTTGTGAATAATTATCACTTTTTGTACCAAATAAAAGTGATAAAAATAATTACCACAACAGTAATAAATCCACAATAACAGTAAAAATACCCATAAAAATAATAAATCATCTACAAAAATAACAAATTTTTTAATTGTAAAATAACACATAAAAATTATAAAAATAATCATTGCAATAGTAAATTTTTGAAGAACGATATCGATTTTTTTTTGTTTTTACCGTAGTCAAAGTTCTCAATTATGTCACATGTAAAGCTAGTTTATTTTATTAATATTACTTTAATTTATTATTTTTTACAATTAATGGTGAAGGATAAATAAAAAGAAGATCAAATATTTAAAATCATTCTGAGGGAGGTATGGTATTGAATTTTAATTTTTTGGTATAACATTGATAAAAAAAATTTAAGAGTTTTTTTACTTAAATTTAAATTTGAATTTAAAAAATGATAAAGGTCGGAGATGCTCTTACGTCTACTGTTAGTGGGTCGTGCCAATTCAGACTAGTTGTTTGTTTAGTTGCAAAAAAATGAAATTATACCCTAAACTTGTAATTTTCATTTGTTTATAATTTGCAATCTACTACTTGTACAAAACATATTACTCTACAAAATTATAACTTACTAATTGATGAATTACCTTTAATCGAGTTTTCTTTTTTTTTTGGCGAGGGGGGCTAGGCACAGGGGTAGGGCTTTGGGTTAGCTTGTGGGCTGAGCCAGATATATTAGCCCGAGGATAGGGTCTCCAGGGCCCAGCCCATCTTATGAGCAAAAAATTACCATTTCCACCACTGTAATTTTGCAAATTATTTAATTGCTCAGTAATGACTTATATTTTTTTAATCCCGTTATAAGTTGTTTTGATTCAAGTACATTCATCAAACCAGAGCTAAAAAAACTTAGAACAATCCATATCCGGAGTTTAGACTCGGTACCATAATCTAACCCAATTAGTAAAAGACAGAGGTTATTCGATTAATAGGACCTAAATCATAGAGCAAGAGTGAGGGCGAAAACGAGAGCGAGAGCAAGGGCGGGAGCATAAAAGTATCAACATTTAAAAAAAATTATGTGATTCGTAGGAATTATCAATGGAACAATTAGGTTATATATGACATCGTCGTTAACAAGTTATCACTGTCCTAGGATTTAGGAAAGAAAACAAGAGAATGAACCTTGTTAGATGTGGTCGAGATTAAACAGTGCATGGCTTTTTTAGTATTTATCATGAACTGAGAATATCTTCCCTGTCTCTTTTAAACATTTATATGCCTTATATCGATTTGTCCAAATAATAGTTTTAACTTATCAAAATAGTTTGAATAACCGAGTTTCAATGGTTTATAACTCAAATTTCAAAGTTCAAGTCTTCTAAACGAAGTCTAAGTTTACTAGAGGTACTTAATTTGTGAGTAACCGTAAGCATTCCAAGTTTACGTAGAAATCATGAGTCCAAATAGTGTGATCGAGATTATCCTTGGTCGTACATGAAAAAAGAGTGCAAGTGTAAAATTGCACTCTATTCATTGGTCAATTGTCTAACTATATATTTATATATTAATGAAACCTTCCAACTGCGTTTGCTTTGAATTCAATGGTTGCGATACAAATTTGGAATGCATGAAATTACCCGAGAATCAAGTGTCTCAGGTCATGCCTTTTGCGAGACTAGAATTTAAAAGTTTCAAGATACTAACCGTTAAAGTTCTACCATCTAAATTATCTCATTGGGAAAAAAAATTATCCAAGCCTACATAAAAGTTTGGCTTACTAGGGAATCTTGTTGCCATTTGCATTCTAATTAATTGGTTGCGAATCCCGATGAATACTTTGACTCATTGTCAATTCAATGGTTACCAATGATTAAATCAAAAAATTAGGTCAATGAATTAGATTGAATTACTCATTTGTTAAACCTTAGAGTGTCAGCTAGACAATACCTTAGACTTCCAAGTCATCAAGAAATAAAGCTTACTCATGTTTAGGTAAATCCGTCGGGTAGAAAAACAAGTTGGTTATGTAGATTTTTGCAATTTTAGTTGTAACCGATGGGTTAGCTTGATCCTAGAGTAACTTTTGTCTTTTGATTCTTTTTATGATTCCAGGTCTTGGTTTAACCGATATTTATAATTTGTGAGTGATTGTAGGTATTTGAAATTACCATACAAATGTATATCACATACTACTCTATTTTTAAGAAGTTCAACGTCCTTAGGAAAAAAGGTTAATACTAAACTAGTAAAAAAAAATGATGTGACGTTGATATGGTGATACTTTTGATACCATTTTTGCTCATTTAAATTCCAAATTTTATTCCCCTTATACAAGTCAAAACACAATATTTTGTTGGAAATAGTGAGTGACTGATATTCACTAGGTCTTGCTAATTTTAATGTGGATAATGTCCATTCGATTTTACTTTTAGATAGAAATGTGTTATCTGTCAAAAGTAAATGATATAGTCCAACAGTAGAACTATTTGGTCGTCGAGTTGAATAATAGGTTGAGGGTGCAGGGAATACCTCGTGATAGAGAATAAGTATTTTTGGGAATTTTCAATGTACCTCTGGTAGAAGAGTTTTACTAATATTTGGTAAGTTAGGAAGTTTAACAGGAATTGATGTATCAAATTTAGTAGGACTAGGATTAGGAAAAACCCTTCTCGAGGATTTAGGTAGGATTATTGTTATCGAACCACGTAAATCTTATTTTCTTTATTCATGATTATTCACCGTATTACATCTTCACAACATATTTCCCATTTTTTTGTCCCATTTAAAAAAAGAAAAAGAAAATGTTGCTATTAATTAAAAAAGCTCTTCCCAGAGTGAGGAAGCAGTTTCTTTGGTAGAGAGATTCTTACAACAAGCCCCTTGGTTTTGCTAGAAGGCAGACAAAACTCATGATAACTCAATTGGAATTAGGTGCATGCATGCATTATTCACACCACCAAGTTGGTGCCAAACAGTCAAAAAAGCAACAGTTACTATCTTGTTTTTAGTATTTGTGTTTGATTCGACAAAGGCAAATGACATGGACCTCGGAAGTTTAAGCTCTCCAAAACAATTTACTGTCACAACAATGTTGTCGTGTGGTGATTCAATGAAATATGTATGAAATATTATGTAAGTACAAATTTTAAGACTTTAATTGTAAAACGTGTTTTAAAGTTGTACATATCAAACTCAAAACTTATAGGCCCGTTTGTTTCAAATATAAAATTTAGGTGGTATAAGATTTTATATTCATTCCACTCCGATCCAATGGTATATTATACCCGATCTTAAACTATAATCTCATCATTTCCCTTGTTTGTTTGTCACAAACATTATCTATGTAATACCTATTTAAAAAAATCAACAATTGCGATTAACCAATGTAAAAAGACAATTTTAACCTTCAAAAGTCAAAAATTACAACTAACCTTTCATATACCTGAGTGTATTTCGGTCATTTTAGTTTATTATACCTCCATTTATTTATACCTAGAATATTATACCACCGGGTAAGTGGTATTGAATAACACCGTGTAGAATACATTAGTGTTACTGTTCACACCGGATCAGTAATATGGCCCAAAAATTAGTTTATAATAAAAAATTTCAAAAAAACAAGATTTAAGATAAGTCCCATGTACTATTTTCCTTATACCACCCTTTATACCACTCTTATATCTGAAACAAACAGCCCCATAATATTCGATAATGCCGGGCCAAGACGTTACTATTATGTTGCAACTAGTCTCACGAGGTGATTGCTTGGTTAGTGTTAGCGAACGTTGTCGGAGCTATCCTCCATAAACCAATGCCACTTTGGTCTAGACGGGTTCCACACGAAGTACACGTGATCCTAAAGGGGGTGAATTGTGGTCACTCGTTACAACATCACTTTTTGATTTATATGAGTACAGACTTGGAATTGCATAGCTTGTTTTTTGGTCATACAACCTTATCCCAAAAAGAATAATATTGTATAAATTCTCCACATGTTTTGACGGATTAAAAGTAACATGAGAAAATTTACTACTGAAGTGAATCTAAATCTAACGTTTTTATGTGAAAAAAAATAGATCGATTTAAATTCTCTTAATTATATTTTCACCCAATTCATGTAATAATAGATCGTCCAACCTCCAACGTGTATGAGTTTATAAATTGTGAATCCCACTTGTATTAATGGTAAATAATCTATTATTAAATAAAATTAAAAAAAGTGTAATAAAAAATATCCCGAATCACAAAAAATTATAGGAACATGCCATTAAGTGGGTGAGAATCAATCTTGGTCATACTTGTGCACATGCATTACCCTTTTTCCACTCTATGGACGACTTTAGGAAACTACTTTATCATATATATATATATAGTTAGATGTCATCATGTCAACATCAATAACACAATTTTATTATGTCCTTGTTTGGTCCGATAATGAGTAAATATTACTTCAACCTTGCCTAGTATGATGTGGTTCCACTATGTCTAATGGTCATACCAATTCTCTAATTAGAATGTTCTATGAACTTAAAATATTGATTTGATCGATTACTGTTATTGATTTATTTATAAATTTTATTATTTATTAGGATTGAATACTTATTCAATGGTTGCGATTCATCTGACTTGAACAATTACTATTATTGATTTAATTGTAGATCTCATTATTTATTAAGAATCATTATCTATTCAATAATTATGATTGAAAAATCAGTATTTTAAATTCATCTAGCATTGCTGATTCTCTAAAGTTAAAACAAACTTCATAGTTCAATCCATCATAATTGTTGAATATAATTAAAACAAACGTTTTTAGCAAAATCTTCGATCTTATGTATGGTATGTTCGAATCTTGACTACACGATTATTTTCAATTGTGCAAAAGATTGAGACGTTAAGGCTGTGATTTAATTTTTGACTCAAGTACTTTCAGAGTGGTCTTACAAAGAAAACATTTGCTAGTTTCTTTAGTTGTAGAATCAAAAAAAATTATTCAAAATATTATATTTTGGTCTACATTGACTAGCATTCTTAAGCTAGTATTTTTTAGTTCAACCTCCCAATCTCAAAATAACCGATATGAATTTTAGGGTAGTTCAAATAGTAATAGATACGAATTATAAATTTAGATATCTTTAATTTGAATATTGATAATTCATTGGGACCAAGTCATAAAAGATTTATCTCTTATGAATACCTTAATTCCGACATGGATAGTCTGACTTTTACTGAATTTGAGAGTGGATTAGTAAAAGTGCGCACAAGCTGACCTGGGACACCCCGACCGTTAAACCAAAAAAAACTAATCGATATGAAAGTATTTTAGGGCATGTCAACCAATATAAATTTCATGGTAGTTCAAATAGTAATAAAGACAAACTGTAAATTCAGATATTTTGAATTTGAATATTGATAACTCATGGGGATATCATGCGAGATTTATCTCTTATGAATACTCTAATCTCTGCATAAATAACTTGACTTTGACCAAATCGGAGAGTGAATTAGTCAAAATGCATATAAGTTGACCCCAAACACACTCGACCGTTGAACCAAAAAAAAAAACTAATCAATATGAAAGTATTGACTATGAGATTAACATTAACATATTCGGGTTGATAATTGAACTGAGTTTTACGACCTTGTGTCGAACAAGTCAAGTACGTTTTTTAAAAATAAATTAAAAAAATTGTTCAAGTTTGACTCATTTAAAAAATGAACAAAGCCCAAAACGAATTGAATCTGAGCCAAACTTGAGTAACTCAAACCAAGTCATTTAGGTTTATTCTTTTAAACGAGTTTAAAAAATTTATTGAAATTCAGCTAATTTAAAACACGAGCTGAACTCAAATTAAATCTTATACAAATCAAATACGAACCGAATCCGAATAACTCAAATTATTTTTAACCCTATTTATTATCTAAGTTACAAAGCGCGAGTGATCTATGTAATATGCGTTACGTGATTACATGACCTTATAGCAGCCAAAGAAATCTTATTACCATAGTCTCTCGTGTACATTAAATCATGTACTCGCTACGTCAACGGGCTCAATTTGGAAGTCCACGATATAGATATTTTGAATCCCTATCCCTAACAATGTATTTATTTATACTAATAGGTTTTATATTTTTAAAATTTCACCAAGTACCCGGACTTTGCACCTAATTTTTCTATACTTTTTTTTCTAAATAGTAGTCCATTGAATCATATTATATCAGCAAAAAAATATTATATTCAAGTATTAGTCATAACTCGTACCTAAAAACTTGAATGCCAAAAAAAATTGATCTTACTATATTAAATAATAATTTTTTTTCCTATTATGTTTTAAAAAACATTGACAAAAAATTGTCAAAACTCATGACCTTAAAAAATGTCGTCCATATATGTATATAAATCTTATACGACCAATACCTGGAATAAAATAGTATTGACCCCCATAGATTAATAAAAAATTAAATAATTTAACTTATGATAAAATTGAGTGATGTGATCAAATAAGCTAAAAGAATAAAGGAGCATAAAATTTAAAATGCTAGTTATCTTATTAGATCAATTGTCATAATTATGTCATATAGTTATTTAGAAAATCCAAAACTTTCAAATTAGAAATCATTATTTTGAAAATTAAAATAGATAAAAAAATTACGCATTTTTTCTTACATTAATATAATAGAATATGACTCATTTTAAATCTCCCAACTTAGGTTGGCACAAGAATGACTGAGATTCACTCAATTTAAATTTTAATATTCTTATAGCTTGTTTGGATGGTATCTCCAAAGATCCCCTCATATTTCAAAAATATTATATTTTTAGTTGAAATTTTAATATTCTTAATTGCAATGCACACTCGTCTTATGATTTTGAGTTGGGTATGAGTGTGGGAAAAAATTGGTAGCCATATAAATTGATATAATCGTTGATTTTAGTTTAATTAATTTGCACCCATTAATCATAAAAAATATAAATTTACAACATATTCTTATTGGGCAAGAAATAAAAATATATGATACTACAAAATCATTTTTGGTATTAAAATCGTATCCCTTTTAGTGTATAAGTATTGTGTATACCTTGATAAAAAATTGAGTTCAAATGGTGTGACATTTGCCATAGTAAATAAATATTGAATATTAATAAATAAAAGTGAAACTAATTAGATCCCTTTTTTTGATCTTATTTTTTTGGTCCATCTAATATTATATCTAATATTACACCTAGGAATTTGAAGTGTATATTTATAAAAGTACAATTCCAATTAAAATTAATTTAATTTTTATCTAATTTAATTTAATGGTATAAAATTCATTCAAAAAAAATTATATTCTTCAGGTCCTTCCTGTGACTGCGTTAGACAATTTTTTATTTATTTTTTAATATTAGTAGTGTCCAAATTAATTTACATGTATTAATTTTTTCCCCCGATTTGATCAAAGACGTAAAAATTAAAATATTCATAAGGATAAACCTAACCGAAAGAGATGACCAAAATTCAAATGAATTATTTCTTAGAGTTAATATCAAATAATGTAGCCAATACACTTATTAATACTAAACAACTCTATTATTAATATTCGGTTATTATTATTATACAGTGTTCTCATGCACTAAGTTATTTCTAGTTATTCAAATGATGAGAGAGAGAGAGAGAGAGAGAGAGAGAGACGAGTCGAGACTCCACTCTCACTACTTCGCTCGACGTGCTTTCCAAGCCTCTTTACACAAACACACATAGAGGCTCGAATATATACATACAAGAACACCTATTCATACACATCCTCTCTCTCTCTCTCTCTCTCTCTCTCTCTCACTTCTGCTTCATTCCTTTCTCTCTCTAAAACCCTCTCTGCAAGGCTCCAACCAACCCCCCCCTCTCTTTGTATACGGATCACCCGCACACCTCTCTCCAGTTCTTTGGTCGATTTCACTTCCATTTTAGCACTTTTCTTCATTCTGAAGCTTCGCTGAAGATTTTTTTATTTTTTTTTGGTTTCATAAGTGCTTCGATGAAGATTTGCTTCAATTAGAATTGTAGATTCTCGAGATTTTTCTATTTTTGTTGCTCGTTACATCTTTCTCTATTGCTTTGTTTAGGGTTTATGCGAGTTTAGTTTTGGTACTTGTAAGCTTCGATGTCGTCGCCTTCATCGACGAAGGTTTGCTTCAATTCGAACTGCAAAGAGTTGTTGGTGCAGTCCAGAAAAGGTTGGCGCCGACGCACCGGCGAGTTCGCCGACCTCTGTGAACGTTGCGCGTAAGCAATTTTGACTCTTTGTTGACTGATTCAGTGTTTTATCAATTTTCCGTTGAATTATTGTGTTTTTAATCGTTGGAGCGTTTGGGGTCTGTTTAAGCGGAGTTTAGGGTGTGCTTTACGGGTTTGGCATTGTTTTGTTGTTGATTTACTCTATTTGGTGCTTAATTATTTGGTAAGAACTGGTTTCTAGTGCAAGATTAGTTTTTTTATTAAGTTTGGAGGTCCCATCGTTGTTGGTATGCATGAAATTTGATTGGGAAATTGGAAAAACAGCGTCTTTTTCTTAGATTGGAAGTGGAAAAAAAACAAAACAAAAGGCTAATGTGCATTGAATTTCCTAGGGGATTCATGTCCACTAGTTGAGTGTTCCCTGTGAATAGGGGTTGGGAACATGGAAAATTGGTTTCGCTATCTTTTATTTGATAGTATTTGGCTATCTTTTATTTGATAGTATTTGTTTCCAGGGAATATTATGTGTATAAATAATTTGGTGTTTGAGGATTTTCTTTTTTTTTTTTTATTATTTATCAAAAGGACTGCTTTCGATTACTATTTGCAGGTTAAATTTTTCTAGGAAGTATTTTGCCTTAAACTGGATTGTGCTTTTAAGGAGATGGTTTTCCTTTTTCCATCTTTTAGAGGGTTGAATTGGAAGTGTTTGCATAACTTTCTTCCCTTATGCAGAAGCAGAAAATAATAGAGATAGTTGATAGACAACATGTAAAACCCCATTCCTTATAAGAATTTAAATGTACTCGTTTGAATCTTTTAATCCATGTTTCCATCCTCCTTTAATATTAAGGTAAGGTAGATATGTAGTGGTGTTAAATAAACCCTTGTGTTTTGTTGAAAAATACATGAAATATGTGTATTTCTATATGAATGGCCACTGGAATCAGGGTTGTACTAGCAACCTTTACTAATCCATATGGATAGTTTTACATCGTTAGAGTTTATCCATAACTTAGAAATGCTTTGATCGATTTCAACTCTTCGGGGTTTTGTATCTCAGCTAATCCATAATTGTATTGGTGGCATTTAATACTACTGTTGATTATTGCTTTTGTTGCATTTCAATGTTGCTTGAGTATCTGATGTATTGGTGGCATTTAATACAGATGTTGATCTTTCTCTTTTTGAATTTCAATGTTGCTCGAGTATCTTTGATATTAAGCTCTAGCAGTTCAGATCCAACCTTTCAAATTATCAACTTATGCGTTGAGAACAAAGTCTGTGGTACAATTTGTTACAGATTTCACTTTAAAGCTTGTGATGAACTTTTGGACTTCTTATGCCAAACAATGTGAGATGACTGCAGTGGGAATGAGATGGAGTCATGATGTTTGCAACTGTAAATGCCCGTATTCCCCCTCTCCTATACACAATTTACTGGAGAGAGAACTTCACTCACTGAATTACATATGGTGATGAGCATGTGAAACAATATTGTAGACATCCTCCTTAATGTTTAGGTGTATTTCTCTTTTACCGGATGGATGCTTTGTATTTGTCTGTTTATGGTTATTAATGTATGCCTCAGAATTTAGTTGCATTTACTGATCCTGAAAGTAGTCAAAATGCGATATCTAGTATTTTTCCTGAACTTCTAGTGATAATGTGTTTGTCTAAGGCGCTAAAAATAGCTTTGACTCCGGAATTCCCTAACCCCCACCCCAAAGTGGAAAAATATATATAATAACTTCCCACCCCCACCCAAAAAAAAAAAAATCTGTTGTTAGCCCTATAACATGTTCTGTGCTATGTTAGAAGATCAATTCATATTGTGGCTTTTAATGTCTCAACTTTTATCTTTATTTGCTGTGAATTGACTCTGATTCATGATCTTAGTTCTGTTTATGAGGAGGGGAGATTCTGTGAGACTTTTCATGTGAATGCTTCTGGTTGGAGGTCTTGCGAGTCTTGTGGGAAGGTGAGCAGAAGATTAAATATTTTTGAGATTTTGTTTTTGGTTTGGGAAACAGAATGTTATTTTATGGATATCCAACTCAACAAAGCCTTGTCGCAACTGTTTATCACGGATGATTTAGCAAATTTATATGTTTTCTTCTCTATTGTAGATGTGAACTTAGTTTCATTTTGAAGTCTCTTTTTTGAGTTACTTTTTTGGTCCAAGGCTTGTAACAATGAATTTTCATTTGCAGCAAATACATTGTGGATGTATAGTTTCATTCCACATGTTTGTACTATTGGATGCTGGAGGAATTGAGTGCATTACATGTGCGAGGAAAAGTTTCATTTTGGTAAGGACAATTTGCTCCATGCCACGGGGTGGTTCAATCATGCCGTCTTTGCCATCCTTTCCCACTTTGAATTAGTTATAGTAAAAAATAGTGAATTTAATTAATAGGGATGGGTTACCTTAAACCTAAACCTAATCTGATTAAGTGTAGCCCTAGCTTGGCCCTCTTTAATTCTCACTGAAATCAGAAACCTGGCCCTGAAGTGAGTAAAATTTGATTATTAAGATTAAAAGAGATTCTGAATGCATGCACTCAGCATGCGTCTATCTGATAACATGAAGAATAACACTGCTTTCAAAAGTTGACCTGCCCAAGAACCCAGGTGGGGCAAATCAAATTAAAAAACGGCATTCCCATTCCCCAAAGAGGTTAGCATAATTTATTCTTCTGAAACAAAAATCTAGTAATTTATGGGACCTGTGATTTCTGCACTGTTGTTCTCCATTTCCCTTTCATGAATAATTCATATACTGGTATCTAAAAAGTTGGCAAAAAGTAAACATTTTGTTTTAACAGTTTAATTTCTCATTAGCAGAGGTATTTTATTACTTTCGGCCCCTTTCTCCTATAATAGACTGCTTCAACCAGAAAGTGTTACCAAATGTGTTTATTTTTTGTCTGGGCGGAAGATATGTGTCACAATTCCATATTTTGTTGTTCTGTGTTACAGACGCCAAATCCTGCATGGCCGCCACCATCTTTACTTCCTCTACAGCCTGAAAGAATTAAAGATCTGTCTGTCAAAAATTGGAATCCATTAGCTGGATCAGGCCCACTACCATGGCGGCAAGCACCCAGTTTGTTCAATGGTTCAACTACTCAGTCTGAGTTGCAGCCTAGGATGCCCTTTGAAGTTGAAATTTCAGGTGGCATTGATAAACTTCGTATTAGTGAGCATTTATCTGCTTCGTGGGAGAATAAGAAAAAAGAGGAATCCCATGGAAGATTATTGAACGGAAGCCTGAAGAGTGGTGTGCCAGAGATACCAGAGAATGGAAATACTGGTAATTGTCTTCTCGTGAATGGATATGTACTAATGAGAGAATAAATAGGACATTTAAAATCTACAGCATGTTGTTGCTTTCATGCCGTGGAAATGTTTCAATACGTAAACAGGTATGGGCTTCTTGCTTACCTTCATGCAATTGTGCTGTTGCAGGAATCAACTGTGATGGGCAATATAATCCTTGTGTACATGTTTCTCAGCAGTCCTTCTCATCAAAAGATGAGCCTTCTCCAATTTTAGTTTGGCTCTACCTTCTGAATCCAAAAATGAAATGAACGACCAAACCAAGGTTTCTGGGATTCACGTACAACGAATTACCCCTCCTCCAGTTGGAAAACAATTCTGTGGCCATAATGGTTTGGACTCATCTGCTGAAGCTCCAATGCGCAATGGAAGACCCCGAGGAGATTCCCGGGGACGAAACCAGTTACTTCCTCGGTATAGACCCAGGATAACTGATCAGGAGCTACAACAAATATCTGGAGAGTATCCCATGGTTCTAGAAATCGTTTTTGTTTCTTGAGGCATTTTTATGACCAAATTGTTAGTTATGGTACTAACCATAATTGTTTCAACAGGTTTTTCTGGATTTAGATTTCTTGTGTCATCTGTTTGGATTTTTCTTGAATCCAAGTTTGGGAACAGTTGCTGGTAGATCTATGTAACCTTTTTTTGGCAATTAACCTACTTTTTTTTTTTGCTGGTTGAAGAAACTTACTTCATTTTTTGGCAATTAACCTACTTATTGACTTCATTTTTCTGATGCAATTGAGCAGTGATTTATTGATTGTTGTTCCTTAACTGAATTTTAGTTCGAACTCGGTAATTACTCCTTTGTTCGAGAAGATGTTAAGTGCTAGTGATGCTGGGCGGATAGGGCGTTTAGTGCTGCCAAAAAAATGTGCAGAGGTGGGTCTTTTTGCTTTATAAGATTTGACTTTTACTTTGTTGTCTACTTATTAATGTAACCAATAACTATACAAATTTAAGATTGAGTCATCTCCTCCAAAAACTCAATAAATGGGAGTATGGGACTAAGCGCTAAGGTTAGAAGCCCTTTTCCCAGATGTTATGGAAGTATGAAAGTGATTGCTTTAGCCTTTCCATGGACATTACTTTATGCTTAAAATACGTACCATTTCTTTTCTTCCCCACACTTCTAAAGAATGCTAATGGAAGAAGTCTGCAAAGCAGTCTATTGAGCATTCTAACATTTGTTTTTTTGTCATCACTCATTGTAATTTTCTTTTGGATTTTTCATAAATTGGTTCTCTTTGCAATTCTAATGAGTTCAAATTCATTTACACAGGCCTATTTTCCCCCTATTTCTCAACCTGAAGGATTGCCACTCAAAGTACAAGATCTAAAAGGCCGGGAATGGGTATTTCAATTCCGCTTCTGGCCCAATAATAACAGCAGAATGTATGTTTTAGAAGGGGTAACTCCTTGTATACAGTCCATGCAATTGCAAGCTGGAGATATAGGTAACTAACTAGTACTGCCTGGAAACAATCCCTTTTTTTAAAAAAAAAATTATTTTACAATTATCTTTCTGGGTTAAAAGGTTCTTTGAACCATTCCCATGTTCTGCCTCAAGATGGGTGGGCTTAGGGTAGATGTTGAAAGCAGCAACAACTTTGCTGTCGTTTTTTTTTCTTTGCAGCAGCCTTACTAACTGTTGCTCATACACTACAGATTGCCTATGCACGCTATATAATTTGTATCTGCATTTGAGGACATAAAATACAATGTTCTGCTCGTTAATCCCCACTGCCCTTTCTTTATTTTCCACCTCCCCAGAGTGAGCTGTGTCTTGCTTCTTTGGATGAACGAATCTATTATGAATTCTTTGAGTTGTGATTGAGATATGATATTGGTTCTGTTCAGTGACATTTAGTAGGGTAGAGCCTGAAGGAAAGTTGGTCATGGGATGCAGAAAGGCTTCCACTGCTCCTTCATCAGATCAGGTTTGGTCTTGTACCATAAACTAAGAGTTTTTCCTGCTATCTTGTAGTTACCAAATGTAATGTTGCCAAATTCCTATCATTATTTTAGATAACTGCCTATCAGCAACCAGACCAATAAAATGGGATTCGTTCTGCTTTAAGATAGTAAATACCATTTTCATCTTGATTTTAATTTGGGAAGTATTTCGCAATCCATGCAATATCATTGGATTTTCTCTGTTTTTTGGATTGTGGTACCATAAGTTGGATTGTTTCAACATATATTTAATATGTTCTCTCCTGTTTACAGGGCAATGATGCTGTCAATATTGGTAATGGGGTTTCTACCCTTGGAGATGTTAGTGCTGTAAGTACTAAACCTGATGAATTTGTTTCAACTTACTGTTGTATTGAAGATAATTCCATATCATCCAGCTTTTCATCAATCAACCAGGCTAAGTCGGCAGATCCGGCCATTACTTTATCCGAACTTGACAAGTCCGGATACATAGCGAAGGAAGTACTTGAGGCCAAGCCTTGCTCCCGTGTTAAGAGGAAAAACAGTACCTTGATTTCAAAGGGTAAACGCCTAAGAATTGAAAACGGGGGCATGATAGAGCTAAAGCTGACAATGGAACAAGCTCAAGGATTGATCCGTCCATCACCCAACCATGTCCCTGCTATTGTTGTAATTGAAGAATATGAATTTGAGGAATATGAGGTATGCAGTCTTTTGCATTTCATGATCCAAATAGATCAGTGTCCATTATTGCTCTATGGTGGTTGTAGCAATCTCCTGTTTTTCATAACTAGAAAATAATGTGGGTCTTTAAATTGGGCTGTGAAGATAGTAACTGAACAAAGAATTTGTGATCTATATTATGAACTCTCAATTTTTATGTTTTCCAAGGCAAATCATATCGATTTTGTTTTCGAAATCTGTTTATGATATGGGAAAACAGATATATCTTGAGGTAGAATCTTCTAAAGTTTTGCTTAGTTGAGGCATTTGCCAAGGATTCACTCAAGAGTATGGAGAAGAAAGTAAAGAAAATGGTGGAGAAGGAGAAGTAAATTGGAACAAAGTTGTTAGTCAATTGGCCTTGCTGAGACATAAATGCTTATTTTGCTTTTAACAAACTTGCGATGTTATATTGGTATTATGAGCTCGAGATTAACTTTTCCGTATAAAGATCATATGCTAGGCTGCTGCTCTAAAGAAAATCTTCTTTGATGCTATAGTTCACGTGATCAGCTGGGCCTTTATGTGATATATTTTTTTTTTCTGAAATGATAATCGGTTACCATAATTTTCTTTAGGGATTACTATTAGTTTTTCTTGAACTTTGTCAGCCTTCATGTTTGCTTTGTTCTCTTAGTGTTTTTATTCCTTGTCAAACTTTACAACTGATGTCAAAGCACTGAAAGAGGTTCAATCTTTTGGGTTTTGGATGTGATTTTGTTTAGCAGGATGCACCAGTTATTGGGATGCCTACAATCCCTGCAACAGATAATACAGGGTACATTGCTTATGTGCTTTGATTTGTACACATCATTGATTAGTCTATGCCTGTTTGTTTGAAAGCATCTTTGCCCATGTGCACTTTGGAGGTAGTCCTGACAATTTTCTCAAATTTTTTCTTTAGTGACGTGCACATTGGAGGCAGTCCAGAATATTTTCTGAGATTTTTTTGAGTAAATGGCTCCAGTATGTATTTGTTCGAAGTTTGCAGGCTTTCATTCCACGCGCATTTGGCATTTGGTCTTCATTTTTTTTTTTTGGAATTTAAGAAATTCTCTTTTGTACTGATATCGAACATAATCATTGTGTATTCTTCTTTTAACTAAATGAGTCTCAAGGTTTCTTAAGCTATTTTTCCAAATGAGCATATTAGCCAATTTACGTCATCTCTTTTGGCCAAGTGAATTTAATTCTGTATTTCATATGTTCAGTGAAAACATCCAATGGACTCAGTGCGAAGACTGTTTTAAGTGGCGCAAAGTGCCTGCCAGTGCTCTTCTTCCCTCAAGGTGGACCTGTTCTGGGAACTCGTGGGATCCAGACAGGTATGAAAGACACCCTATCTACTTTTTTAAACACAGACTTTTGGCCTCTATATCTCACTCTATATGTTTGGAGGGCTCATTTTGTTACCCTCAGAACAAATAACAGAACGTCTGTATATCCTCATTGCTGAACCTGATTTAATTTTGCATATGAAGCCGGTGTGCTTCTCAAGTGTAATCATGAGAAGCACTTAATTGGATTATTTTGTTTTAAGCTTACTGGTTTAATGCTCTGGATTCCTAGTGTA
>CAUOFW020004269.1:567359-580277 GCA_963454935.2 Ilex paraguariensis | reverse complement strand
GAGAAAATTCAACTCATCCGGGAAAGACTACACACGGCTTAAAGTAGACAAAAATGTTATGCGGATAAAAGAAGAAGACCTTTAGAATTCCAAGAGGGGGACTTCGTGTTCCTCAAGGTGTCACCCAAAAAGGGAGTACTTAGATTTGGCAAGAAAGAAAAATTAGCTCCAAGGTATATCGGACCATTCGAAATGATCAAAGCGATCGACAAAGTGGCATATCAACTTCGATTACCAGCTCAACTATCAGGGGTACATGACGTGTTCCATGTGTTGATGTTAAGGAAGTGTTAATCGGATACAACGTATGTCGTGGATTGGGAGGATATAGAAATTCAAGATGGAGAAACATATGAAGAAAAACTAGTGGAGATTCAAGATACCAAGAAGAAGGTGCTTCGTAATAAAGTTATTTCACTGGTGAAAGTCTTGTGGCAACATCATGGGGTGGAAGAAGCTACTTGGGAACCCAAGATGGAGATGCGAGAGAAGTACCCTTATTTATTTGCTATTTGAGGTAAGTTTCGAGGATGAAACATTCTTTAGGGGGGTGGATTATAAACTCCACACTCGTATCCTTATATATAACAAGAAAATATCTGAAATCTTTTATAATCAAACTTGTACCAACTATGTTTGATGTCCAAAAGTATGTTGTATAAGTTTGGGTTGATTTTGGAAGGGTTTGAAATGGATTGAAAATGAAAAATAAAGAAAACAGGCAAAATTGGAAAAACTGTACCAGTACAGTCGAAAGTTATCGTACCGGTACAGTGTACCGGTACCCAAAAGTCTAGAAGGTTTACCGTTTCGGTACAGTGTACCGGTACAGTCTCTAAAATTCTGTACAATAATTTCGTTTATTTAACTCGGTTTTTCACCCTATAAATACCTAAGGATGCCTCCCTTAGCCCCATTTCTAAATTTCTAACCCTAGGAAACCTTAGAAAGGCAGNTCATTAGCGATTTGAGGAAGGTTATAGAATTATACAACAAGTATTTCATCAAATATGCAATTAACTGATTGAAACAGTCTATTATTCGAAGTAGGTAAGCTGTTTGTCTATTCGAAGCAGGCTGTTTTTATAGGACTCAAGACTACTAAACATATGCAGCCATGTGCTATGTTCAACAAAATTTGGTTCTCTGATTTCATAGAATTTCTTATACAACTGAATCTTATACAGCTGGACTTTGCTTCTGTTTATGTTACTGTTCAGCGGGAGCTGCAGGTGGACGGATTCTTTTCTTACATCTAGGATCAACTAGATTTTTTTAGTTGCTTCGGCTGGATTTCAAACATCTGGAGCCTTGTTGCATTGTCTCTTAGCTGCAAATTTTCATCGCCAGGACTCTTTTGTTGTTGCTAAACCCTTTCTTTCAACTGGCTTTTATCTTTTGGAAATTCCATTGAAAATTATGCGTGAAAATCTTTTATGTCCTAATTTATTGTAATTAGATTGCATCGAGGGGTAAGGTACGTCCACCCTAACTAGGTGTAATTTAATCTTTGAATTAATAAAATTCTCTCGTACCATTGAGGTTTACCAAAAAAAAAAAACTTTATATTTAATCAATGCATTAAACAATTTACTTAGTTACTGAAAAAAGGGAATTTACTTGTAAACCCCACACTCGTATCCTTATATATAGCAAGAAAATATATGAAATCTTTTATAATCAAACTTGTACCAACTATGTTTGATGTCCAAAAGTATGTTGTATAAGTTTGGGTTGATTTTGGAAGGGTTTGAAATGGATTGAAAATGAAAAATAAAGAAAACAGGCAAAATTGGAAAAACTGTACCAGTACAGTCGAAAGTTATCGTACCGGTACAGTGTACCGGTACCCAAAAGTCTAGAAGGTTTACCGTTTCGGTACAGTGTACCGGTACAGTCTCTAAAATTCTGTACAATAATTTCGTTTATTTAACTCGGTTTTTCACCCTATAAATACCTAAGGATGCCTCCCTTAGCCCCATTTCTAAATTTCTAACCCTAGGAAACCTTAGAAAGGCAGAAAGAAGAAGAGAAACAAAAGATCTAGAAGGATTTACACTTTAAATAGGATCAACACTTTGGATTAAAGGTAGGGGTTCCTTCCATTCTTAACCATTGAGGCTAGGGCTTATATGTATATGTATGTTTTCACTCTCATTTATATATATATGCTATGAAATCATCTTTTTCTTGTTATTTTTGCAAAGATTACTGTGTTTTAAACAAAGCTAGGGTTAGGTAACCATGAAAACTCTTTTCTTGTCATAAAACCCTAGTTTCCAAGAGAAATAGATTTTTCTCTTGATTTTTCTCTTATTCTTGATTTCAAAATTTTAGTGCTTTGTAATGAACAATAAAAATGGATTGTTGATGATCTCTTGCTTATTTTCTTAAATTGTTCTCTTGTAATACAAATTGTGAAATTTGGAGATTTTGAATTTCCTTGTGATTTGAGAAAATGTTGGTTATTACATCTCTTGTATGGTTGTTGTGATGGACTTGAATTGCATTCGAGCACTACCGTAGAGTTTTAGAGGTTAGTCTATTCTAGTAGGGGTGAGATAGTTTCCTAACTCTTGTAGTGGTTTATTGTTTGTGATAGCAACCATTATTGTTCACGTAAGTTCGAGGCTAAGGGATGGTGTACTTTTCCTGGGAAGGATTCGTCAATGTTGTGAGGGACGGTATACGCCCTTCCTAAAATGTTTGGGATGGTGTCATTGTGGTGGGTGAATGAGGTAAAATTGTGGTGTAGATTCATGGGAACCAACCAACATACATGAGAATATAAGATGACATTATTGAATGATTATTTGATTTCTATCACTCCGACATGCTTATTCTTTTCATTTAAATTATTGCTATTTTGTAAACTTGAGATCCATTGAACTGTTACAATTTTCTTTCAAAATTGATATATAATAATTGTAAAATGAGATCGACTTATTTTATCTGCTTTCTAAATCTTGTTCGAGTTTGGGAGAATTTTCCTACAGAGCTTAGTGCTAACCCTACAAACCCTATCCTTTTCAGATTATGTCCTAGAGGAGGAGCTTAGAGTTGATGAGCCGGCACATTAGGAAGCTCCAATAGATGGGAACATGGATCCCGAGGTGGATGCTTAGAGCTATACTTTCTTATATTCTAGAATAAGAAATTTATTTTGAGACAATATAAAGTCTAATATTTTGTTATTCCGTTGCAAGATTAAGTTTGATTCTTTTGGATGTAATTGCCAAGGTTTGGCATATTCTTTTGGAATGGTGTTATAGATATTATGGATGATGAATGAAATTATATTTATTTATGAATTTTATTAGTTGCTCTCATGATGTGAATGGTTTCATATTGTAATGCGGTCTAAGGGGCAATTTGGGGCGTTACAAATTTTGGTATCAGAGCCTAGAAATTAGGTCTTGCATGGGAGCTGTAGGTTATGGATTACGCCTAGAGAAGTAAGACTAGATCTGATGAATTGTTACTTAAAACTTATACAAGCCTTATGTTTTAGATTACAGTGATAGTTAGGATGTCTTGTACATCAAGAAAACTAAATTATGAATGAATTTACAGGATGGAGGGTGGACGTGGACGTGGGAGTGGTCGTGGAGGTCAAACAAACCTCTCCCCACCACCACCACCTCTCGATGCCATGAATGGCATTTATCAATGCCTGAGGGAGCTAACCACTCTGGTACAACACCAGAATGAAAACAACAATCACAATGGTGAGGTTCATCCACTAGCTCATGTACCGGGTAACAGGGACAAAAATCGAAGGATGGTAGTTCTTTGAGATTTTTATGGCAACACCCACCTACTTTCCAAGGAAGCTCTAACCCCTTGGATGCGAATAAATGGATCCGTCAGATAAAGAAAATGTGTGATGGCATGGAAGTAGTCGAGGATTTACGAGTCGGCCTAGCGACATATCCGCTAGAGTGAGAGGTAGATCATTGGTGGGACTCAGTGAAGAGAAGGAGGAATACAGATGCTCTTACCTGGGACGAGTTTGATTAGATCTTCCAAGACAAGTACTTTCCTGAATTGGTCTAAGACAAAATGAATGCCGATTTTCTAGCTCTACGACAGAGTAGCATGACGATGGCGGATTATGAGAGAAAGTTTGATGAACTATCCCGCTATGCCATAGAGTTTATATCGACCGAGGCCAGGAGGGCAAAACGCTTTGAGTAGGGCTTGAGGCCTGCCATCCAGGAGAAACTTGTGGCACACAAGATCCGAGACTCTGGGGATCTAGTTGATAGAGCTGCATTGGTGGAGAGAGACACTGAGGACAACTAGTGACGATAGAACTTCACGAGGGGAGGTCTGATCCGGATGGGTGTTAGCAACTATGGAGTACAGAGAGCGGCACCTTATCGTCGCCCAGACCTGGTGGCTGGACAGAGACTTCAGACAGTTTGAGGAGATGGGGTTACTCAGAATTGAACAGGCACTGACCCTCGTCAATGCTTCACATGTGGAGGTGTCGGGTACGTCAAAAATAACTGTCCATCGCTTCTACCAAGGACCAATCAAGCCACTGGACAAGTAAATGCAAACAAGCCACCACTACAGAAACCACTACATCAGAGACCGTTAGGAGCTCTAGCCCCAGGTGGCACCAATCAAGGAAGAGTGTTTGCTTTGACCCAACCGAAGGAAGATGTTTCCAATGCCATTGTGGAAGGTATTGTTCTTCTCTATAATTTTTGGGCTCGAATTTTATTTGATCCTGGTGTTACTCATTCATTCATACGCACTACATATGCTCTTAATTTGGGATTAAACTTTGAGAAGCTAGAACATGCCTTGAGTATTGACATACCTACAGGAGAACGATTGGATACTAGAAGGGTGTGTAGAGGTTGTGAGCTTGGCATCGGGGAGCAAGAATTAATTATAGATTTGGTTGCATTAAACATGAAGGGGTATGACATAATATTTGGGATGAACTTGTTGTCCACCTTCCGTGCGATAATAAATTATTTTCGTAAACGGATTTCATTTCAATTACCGGGAGGGGTAGTTTTTAGTTTCATGAATGATCAAAATTCTTCCCATCCATTTCCTACTACGGGTAGTAGATTCTTGAAAGCTAAGGTGGGGAACCAGTTGAGTTTCTTAGCTAGCTTGATGGGAGATAAACGGGATAGATCCCAACTGAATGTGGTATTGATAGTGTCGGAGTTTCTGGATGTCTTCCTAGGTGAACTACCAGGGTTACCCCCATAGAGAAAGATTGAGTTCACGATTAATCTTTATCTGGGAACTGAACCCATATCCATTGCTCCCTATAGGATGGCACCTTTGGAGTTGAAGGAGCTAAGGAAATAGTTAGACCAACTATTGGCTATTGGGTTTATCCATTTAAGCACTTCACCTTGGGGAGCCCCGGTCTTCTTTGTGAAGAAGCATGATGAAACATTTCGGTTATGCACGGACTATCGAAGGTTCAATTGGGTGAAAGTGAAGAATAAATATCCATTGCCATGAATTGATGATTTATTCGATCAACTAAGGGGTTCTAAGTATTACTCCAAGATTGATCTTCGCACAGGGTACCATCAAATGCGGATCAAGGAGGAGGATATTCCTAGGACAACTTTCTGTACCTGGTATAGTCATTTCGAATGTACGATAATGTCGTTTGGATTGACTAATGCTCCTGCAGCCTTCATGAATTTGATGCACAGGGTATTCTGACCGTACCTAGATTAGTTTGTCATTGTGTTTATTGATGATATATTGATTTACTCACAGACACAAGGGGAACATAAACACCATCTCTCAATTGTGCTACAACATTGAGAGAGCATAAGCTGTATGCTAAGATGAGTAAATGTGAGTTTTGGATAAAGGAAGTGAAATTCCTTGGCCTTGTTGTGTCAGAATAGGGTGTAGCTGTTGACCCTGCAAAGATTGAAGTCGTAATGAAATGGGAACCACCGAGGAATGTGACCGAAGTACATAGTTTCCTAGGATTAGCTGGCTACTACTGGAGGTTTGTGGAAGGGTTCTCAAAACTCGCAATGCCAATGACTCGCCTTACAAAAAAGGGGAAAAGATTCTTGTAGACTAAAGAGTGTGAACTAGCCTTTCGCACCTTGAAGGAAAGGTTGACAACAACTCCTGTCCTCATTATTTATAGCAGTGGGGAAGGATAGGATGTTTACGTTGATGCTTCATTATGAGGGTTGGGATGTGTGCTAATGCAGGGAGGCAAGGTAGTTGCTTATGGCTTGAGACAACTAAAGATCCATGAGCAGAATTATCCCACTCACGACCTGGAGCTTGCTGCTATGGTTTTTGCTCTTAAGTATTGGAGGTGTTATCTTTATGGAGAAAAGTTTCAAGTGTTTTCTGATCGTAAGAGCCTCAAGTATATATTTACGCAGAAAGACTTGAATCTTCAGCAAAGAAGATGGATTGAGTATCTAGAAGATTACGATTTCACACTCAACTACCATCCGAGGAAGGCTAATGTAGTCACAGATGCACTTAGTAGAAAGTCTCGGGGTGAACTCAATGTTCTTGCAAGTAAATAAAAAATGAGGGATGCCCTTGGAGACTATGATCTATGGGTTAGAGGAGATGGATCCGGCCATGCTTGTTTAACCTTGTGGCTTAACCTACCCTCCAACGTAGGGTTGTGGAGTTGCAATGCTTGGATCCTTACTTAGAGTCGATTTGAGCCAAATTGGAAAATGGGGAAATAGTTAAAGGTTGGTCTTTGTGGAATGGAGAACTGAGATATGGGGAAAAGTTATGTGTACCCGATGATTCGTCCCTAAAGGAGGAGATTCTTGGAGAATGTCATCACTCTAAGTTTGCTATCCACCCCGGTGACACAAAGATGTATAGAGACATGAAGCGTCATTATTGGTGGAAGGGAATGAAGAAGGATGTGGCAAGGTTCATAGCAGGGTGCACGGTGTCTCAGCAGGTGAATATTGAGCATCAAAAGCCCGGACGGTTATTACAGTCTTTGCCTATTNAAGTGAAATTCCTTGGCCTTGTTGTGTCAGAATAGGGTGTAGCTGTTGACCCTGCAAAGATTGAAGTCGTAATGAAATGGGAACCACCGAGGAATGTGACCGAAGTACATAGTTTCCTAGGATTAGCTGGCTACTACTGGAGGTTTGTGGAAGGGTTCTCAAAACTCGCAATGCCAATGACTCGCCTTACAAAAAAGGGGAAAAGATTCTTGTAGACTAAAGAGTGTGAACTAGCCTTTCGCACCTTGAAGGAAAGGTTGACAACAACTCCTGTCCTCATTATTTATAGCAGTGGGGAAGGATAGGATGTTTACGTTGATGCTTCATTATGAGGCTTGGGATGTGTGCTAATGCAGGGAGGCAAGGTAGTTGCTTATGGCTTGAGACAACTAAAGATCCATGAGCAGAATTATCCCACTCACGACCTGGAGCTTGCTGCTATGGTTTTTGCTCTTAAGTATTGGAGGTGTTATCTTTATGGAGAAAAGTTTCAAGTGTTTTCTGATCGTAAGAGCCTCAAGTATATATTTACGCAGAAAGACTTGAATCTTCAGCAAAGAAGATGGATTGAGTATCTAGAAGATTACGATTTCACACTCAACTACCATCCGAGGAAGGCTAATGTAGTCACAGATGCACTTAGTAGAAAGTCTCGGGGTGAACTCAATGTTCTTGCAAGTAAATAAAAAATGAGGGATGCCCTTGGAGACTATGATCTATGGGTTAGAGGAGATGGATCCGGCCATGCTTGTTTAACCTTGTGGCTTAACCTACCCTCCAACGTAGGGTTGTGGAGTTGCAATGCTTGGATCCTTACTTAGAGTCGATTTGAGCCAAATTGGAAAATGGGGAAATAGTTAAAGGTTGGTCTTTGTGGAATGGAGAACTGAGATATGGGGAAAAGTTATGTGTACCCGATGATTCGTCCCTAAAGGAGGAGATTCTTGGAGAATGTCATCACTCTAAGTTTGCTATCCACCCCGGTGACACAAAGATGTATAGAGACATGAAGCGTCATTATTGGTGGAAGGGAATGAAGAAGGATGTGGCAAGGTTCATAGCAGGGTGCACGGTGTCTCAGCAGGTGAATATTGAGCATCAAAAGCCCGGACGGTTATTACAGTCTTTGCCTATTTTAGAGTGGAAGTGGAATCACATCACCATGGACTTCGTGTTTGGTTTTTCAAGGACTTCATGTGGATTTAATGGTGTATGGGTCATTGTAGATAGACTTACCAAGTATACTCATTTCTTGAGTATGAAGACCATGGACACTTTAGAGGCCTTGAGCAAGCTGTATATTAGTGAGATTGTTAGATTACATGGAGTTCCACTCTCTATTGTTTCGGATCGTGATTCTTGTTTTGTGGTGCAATTCTGGCAAAGTCTACAATGAGTTATGGGGACAAAGTTACACGTTAGCACCGCCTTTCATCCTCAAACGGATGGCCAATCCGAGAGGGTGATACAGATTTTGGAGGACATGTTACGTGCTTGTGTGTTAGAGTACAAGGGGAGTTGGAGTGATCATTTGCCATTGGTTGAATTTGCGTATAACAACAATTTTCAATCTAGCATTATAACAACAATATTCAATCTAGCATCGACATGGCACTTTATGAGGCATTGTATGGAAGACCATGTAGATCCTCGACTGGTTAGTTAGAAGCTGGAGAGAGTAGCTTGTTTGGGCCAGAAATTATTCGGGAGACTACGGAAAAAATTCAACTGATCCAGGATAGATTACGCACGACACAAAGTAGACAGAAAAGCTATGCAGATAGAAGATGAAGACCATTGAAATTCAAAGAGGGGGACTATGCATTCCTCAAGGTGTCGCCCAAAAAGGGAGTGCTTAGATTTGGCAAGAAAGGATAATTAGCTCCAATGTATATCGGATCATTCGAAGTGATCAAAGCGGTGGGCAAAGTGGCGTATCAACTACGGTTACCAACTCAGTTGTCAGGAGTACATGACATGTTCCGTGTGTCAATGTTGAGAAAGTGTCAATCGGATACAACACACGTCCTAGATTTAGAGGGTATAGAAACTCAAGATGGAGCAACATATGTAGAACAACCTTTGGAGATTCTAGATACTAAGGAGAAGATTCTTCACAATAAAGTTATTCCACTGGTGAAAGTCTTGTGGCAACATCATGGAGTGGAGGAAGCTACTTGGGAACCCGAGCTGGAGATGCAACAGAAGTACCCTCATTTATTCACTACTTGAGGTAAGTTTCGAGGACGAAACTTTCTTTAAGGGGGGTGGATTGTAAACCCTACACTCGTATCCTTATATATAGCAAGAAAATATATGAAATGGATTGAAAATGAAAAATAGAGGAAATATCCAGAATCGAAAAAATCATATCGGAACAACCAAAAGTTACTGTACCAGTACCCTAAAGTCCAGAAGGTTTACCGTATCGGTATAGTCTTTAAAAATCTGTATGATAATTTCGTCGATTTAACCTGATTTTTCACCCTATAAATACCTAAGGATGCCACCCTTAGCCCCATTTCAACATTTCTAACCCCAGGAAACCTTAGAAAGGGAGAAAGAAGAAAAGAAACACAAGATCAAGAGGGATTTACACTTTGAATAGGATCAAAACTTTGGATTCAAGGTAGGGGTTCCTTCTATTCTTGACCATTGAGGCTAGGACTTATATGTATATGTATGTTTTCACTCTCATTTATATATATATATATGCTATGAAATCATCATTTCTTGTTATTTTTGCAAAGATTACCATGTTTTAAACAAAGCTAGAGTTAGATAACCATGAAAACTCTTTTCTTGTTATAAAACCCTAGTTTTCAAGAGAAATGAATTTTTCTCTTGATTTTTCCCTTGTTCTTGATTTCAAATCTTTAGTGCTTTGTAATGAACAATAAAAATGGATTGTTGATGATCTCTTGCTTATTTTTTAAAATTGTTCTCTTGTAATACAAATTGCGAAATTTGGGGATTTTGGATATCCTTGTGATTTGAGAAAATGTTGGTTATTGCATCTCTTATATGGTTGTTGTGATGGACTTGAATTGCATTTGAGCAATGCCGTAGAGTGTTAGAGGTTAGTCTATCCCAGTGGGGGTGAGATGGTTTTCTAACACTTGTAGTGGTTTGTTATTTGTGGGAGCAACTACTATTGTTCACGTAAGTTCAAGGCTAAGGGATGATATACCTTTCCTGGGAAGGATTCATCAATGCTGTGAGAGACAGTATATGCCCTTCCTAAAATTTTTGGGATGGTGTCATTGTGGTGGGTGAACGAGGTAGAATCGTGGTGTAGATTTATGGGAAACAACTAACATACATGAGAATATGGGATGACAATATTGAATGATTATTTGATTTCTATCACTCCGATATGCTTATTCTTTTCATATAAATTATTGTTATTGTGTAAACTTGAGATCCATTGAAATGTCACAGTTTTCTTTCAAAATTGATATATGATAATTGTAAAATGAGACTGACTTGTTTTATCTGCTTTCCAAACCTTGTTTTAGTTTGGGAGGATTTTCCTACAGAGCTTAGTGCTCACCCCTTACAAACCCTAACCTTTTCAGATTATGTCCTAGAGGAGGAGCTCAGAGTTGATGAGCCGGCACATTGGGAAGCTCCAATAGATGGGAACGTGGATCCCGAGGTGGATGCTTAGAGTTATACTCTCTTATGTTCTAGAATAGAAAATTTATTTTGAGACAATGTAAAGTCTAATATTTTGTTATTCCACTGTAGTATTAAGTTTGATTCTTTTGGATGTAATTGCCAAGGTTTGACATATTCTTTTGGAATGGTGTTATAGATATTATGGATGATGAATGAAATTATCTTTATTTATAGATTTTATTAGTTGCACTCATGATGTGAATGATTTCAGATTGTAATGCCGTCCAAGGGGGAATGTGGGGCGTTACATTACTGTTAGATTAGTTATGCAATAGGTATTATTTACCTACGATATGAACATATAAAGTATTGAACATGTTGTTTTGAGGAGTGCCGTGAATGATTTTTTGTATTACATAGTGCCTTCAGGCATGGGTCCATTGCTATAGGTTGATATTTCTTGGGTTCATGTTTTTAAAGGAAACTTTGTCCAATTTTTTTGAAGGGACAAAGAAAAATTGGTTTTATTAATTATTGGCGATTTTTAGTTTGACATAACATAGTGTCTTTAGACACAAACATAACTAGTTTGACTCAAATTAGTGTGTATTTATGTTTTGTGCTTAATTTTTTTGTGTCCACAATTAATTTTAAATTTTTTTGAATTGTACAGTACCTTCAAGCACGGGTTATCGTTAGTATATATATGCGAAATCTTTTATTTAATAAAAAAGTTTGTTCAGGATTTTACTTACAGAGGGGATGGAGAAGACTGAAGATAATTGTTAAATTACAAGAGAGAGATAGTGGGTTCAAAGAGAGTGCAAGGAGACAAGAGAGGAAGGTGGGTGCAATACGAGAGATAGGAGTGAGGATGTTTGTGTTCCCCGTAAATCATTGAAAATAAGAGTAGAAAAGAGGAAGAAGATTTCTATAGCGGAATTATTATAGCAACAGTCAGTATAGCATTACTATAGCAGAATTAAAATACGAATTACTGTGACGCCCCTAAATCCGTGGGTCCCGTTGACCACCATCAACCTGCGAAAATATCCGTGAGAGTTGCATAATCCGACATTACGTAATAATATCCCTTTACTTGGGATTTTAACTCACACGTGTAACCTGTGTTCTTTCAATTATTTAATCCAACCAAGGTTCAATATACCCCAATACATCTCATTTAATGTCCATTTCTATCTTTGGAACCAAGGAACCAAAGTCCAAGGACATAGCACTTTAGTTTTAAAATTTGAAAAATTTGGAAAAGTGTACCGGTACTGCGTACCGGTACGGTTTGCCCTCTAGATAGTCAGTACTGGTACGCCCTGTCTTCTAGACCATAGNTTAAAATTGATATATGATAATTGTAAAATGAGACTGACTTGTTTTATCTGCTTTCCAAACCTTGTTTTAGTTTGGGAGAATTTTCCTACAGAGCTTAGTGCTCACCCCTTACAAACCCTAACCTTTTCAGATTATNCTGGTACGCCCTGTCTTCTAGACCATAGGGTACCGGTACATAGTACTGGTACACTCTGTCCAGTTTTGTTCGTTTCNCCAGTACGCTGTACTGGTACGCCCTGTCTTTTGGACCATACCGGTACGCTGTACTGGTACGCCCTGTCTTCTGGACCATAGGGTACCGGTACATAGTACTGGTACACTCTGTCCAGTTTTGTTCGTTTCACCTGTTGTTCATGTCCAATCCATTCCAAACCACCCTAACATCATTTCAAACATATATAATGATGTTTATCGCATTAAACTTGATATCCACAAGTTCTATTACAAGCCATTTACACGATTACATGTCCAAAGATAAATTTAAACCTAGGTTTTACAAAAACTTGCCTCCAAAAGCCACAAACCGGCTTTTCTTCACCCTCGAGGCCCCAAGTGCAAGTCCTTCGGCGGTTTTAACCCCACACCTAAAATGTTTCTCGTATAGGGTGAGTTAACGCTCAGTAGAATATTTCCTATAGAGGCTACTTTCTACCTAAGTGCNTGTAACGCCCCAAAAACCCCCTTGGGTGACATTACATTCTAACAACCATTCACCCCATGAGAGCATTACGTAAATTCATCACGACGAAAGTTCATTCATCAACCATTCATATTTTAACAAAATTTGGGCAGAGTCTCCTTTGTACGGGGAGCTTTACCCAAAACACAACCTGTACAATTATATTACAATTGACCACACCGGGTCCACATATGCATAACTATTGACCACACCGGGTCTATTTATCCATCATAAAATAAACTTTCATTCATCATATGTCATATCCACAAT
>CAUOFW020004269.1:546747-566919 GCA_963454935.2 Ilex paraguariensis | reverse complement strand
AATTTATATCACATGTATATAATCACCAAATTTCATTATCATGTCAATACATTAACTAACATATATCAACATTTATATTCCCAACACAAATCTCAAGTATGACATTAAAAAATCTCATGCCAATCACACTTAATCACAAGGCATAATATAAACATGTAACATGCCCACATAAACCAATTTTTCAAGGGATTACACAGTAACTCCCACATATCAAATTCAAGCTAGAAGTTGGCCTAAGCCATTTCTACACCCTTTTCCCTCATTTTCATAATAATAAACAAGTGGTATACATATTCTACACATATAACCATTTCATAAAAACATCTTAGGGCAGAAGTGAACCAAATTAGGAGAACTCCTACCACTTGAAGCGTATAAGAAAGAGTAGAAGCCTCAAGACTCTCTTCTAGCCCCCAAAACCTTGATTTTTCCAAAATTCTCCTTTGGATTTTTGGTGAAACTCTTTGTTCTTGGTATGTACGCGTAGCCCTTGTCGCGTAGATGAAGTTTAGTTCTTGGTCCAAGCGATTCTGACCGACGGAACACCTTGGATCGTAGAAGAAAGGTAGAAAAATGAAATTTTCCCTCTTCTCTCTCTTTTCTCTCTTTAACGCCTGAAGCAGCCAGCCAAATGGGTGTGAAAAATATCTAATTTTTCAGTTATGAACTCCTATTTATACTTTTAATTGCGCGGTCCACATTGTCTCGCTCATTTATCACTTTCGGGGTCCGTTTTTAACCTAAAACGACTTAATTAAATTTCGATTTCAGTTTAAATAAATTTTATTTGAAATTATATTCAATTATAAGAAAATTTTATAATTTTTTTTTGGGGACGTTTAAAAGTTCATTCGTCACCCAATTATCTTAAAAAACGTGTAAAATCTGACTGTCTTGAAATTCAACGAAATTTGATGTGGCAACTCAATTTTGCGATACGAATGTAACGGTGAAGTCCGTTTCTTCATCCGAGCTCTATAGAAATATGCATTTTAATCCCGCATAATAGTGACAAATTACTATTTTGCCCTTTGCCAGAAAAAGTTCAAATTTTCCCGGGTTTCACAATTACTATAGTAACATGAAGGTAATAGTGAAACATTTAAGTCAACAGAAAATTTTGTGAANCAGAAAAAGTTCAAATTTTTCCGGGTTTCACAATTACTATAGTAACATGAAGGTAATAGTGAAACATTTAAGTCAACAGAAAATTTTGTGAAAACAAACATGGCATTACGCCTATTTAAATTTAATAATAAACATAAAGATAATTATGTTAAAAATATGGAAGAAATTGAATTCTCAGATATTGAGAATAAATTACAAAACTGGAATATACCCCATTATCCAACTAAGAAAATGTATAATATTAGAACTTTTGATATTAAATCAAGTCTAACAATTAAAACATTAGAAAGAACAATTCCCTTTGATCAAAATGGGGATACCTTACAACTATTAATAGAAAGAGAAGTCTTAAAGGCTCAAGAAAATTATAAATTCTTACTTATTGGATTAGAACAAGTGGCTTTAAAACCATTAACACTTCAAGGATTAAATGCTTCTTTTATGCTAGCCTTAAGAGATGCTAGATGTTTAGATTTTGATCAATCGTTAATGGGAGTTAAGCAATCTATCTTAAATACTGATCCAATTTATTTTAACTGTTTTTCAAATTTGTCTGTATCTTTATTGGATAGAAATATATTAGATATTAAAACTTATAGCTATAATTTTAAAGACAGAACATACATATTGATTTTTATCTGTACGATATATTATAAAATAATGAATACTCTTGTCTAGAGCTAAGCTTCATAACCTTAAAGGTCAAACAACTTTAATTGAAACTAACATGATTAAAAATAATGAAATTCTTAAAACCATTAAATGGTCAGAGATCTAGTTTCCAGAAACTTGGCAATTGAAATTCTTTGTCCCTAACCAGAAATAAATCAAGAGAAAACTCAAATCGCTCAATTACCTCAGGGAGAGTAATGATAAGATTTGCTAGAGATAATTTTCAAGTTTAAAATTTTTTGATAAATTAGGAACTTCATCAGTAAATTATACTCCTAGTAGGAAGTTCACTTATTCTATCTTAGATAGAAGAAGGGGAAAAGAACCTATAATAGAGGGGATTTGAAACTCACGTGATCAAATTCCTCATTGACTTTATAGGCAAGATAATGAATCTTCTTTAGAGGAAGATCGAGATCCAACTTCATTCGAAATCGGATTTCAATTATAAATTTTATGGACTTAAACCCAAAAAAAATTATAATAAATAAAAACCAAATTAATGAAGAATTTTATCTTTCTAAATATAAAGAATTTAGAACTTGGTGTTTTAAATCTATGAAGCAAGAAGATCTAAAAAAATATAAAGAAATGTTTTACCTTTATATAGAAAGGGAAAAAGGGTAATTTCTTTTGTTAAATGGGTTCTAACTTACTGTGCTCCACCTACCATGGACCAATTAAATGTAATTGAAAAATTTTAGAATAAATGGGAAACATTGGATGGAAAAAATATCAAATAGTTTTTATCCTCTAACAAATGAAACCGTAAAGCTAGCTTCAAATTCAAATGAGTCAGGAGATATAATTATGCATACTTGTTATGCTCTAAAAGATAATCATGACATAGGGAGAAATATCTCTATCAAACAAAATAACTACACCAATGTTTGTCTAAGTGGTAGGACAACACTTGAGTAGAATTGAGAATCTAATAAAAGAACAAAAACAAGAAGCTTTGACTTCTCATTCTTTAAAGAAAAAATCGGTCAAAATTGAAAAGGTAAATATTAAATCTCTAGTTGATACCTTAACATTTAATCTTCATAATAAATTTGAAGATGAGTTCATAAATGAACTTAAAAAGAAATTAAAAAATTTGTCATTAAACATAATTTTAGAGATAGAAAGTGTAAAGCAATCTGAAACTGAAATATAACAATTTGAAGATTCTTTACACAACATGCAGTCTGAAGAGATAAATAAAATTGGGCATTCTAAACCTAAAAGGAAAACTAACACGTATTCTCAAGCAGCCCTTATGAGGGCTTATTATCAAAGATCAACCCCTCAAGATATTTTGTATGAGGAAAAAATTTTTATTCATCAAACTGGTTATGATGCCTCCTTTATTTATAAGTGGAATATTGAAGGTATGTCAAAATATTTAATTCATCAAGTTTTACATAAAATTTTAATATACGTTTCTATATGTAAAGCTAATCGTAATTTGGACCATACTACTGCTAAATTCATAACTGTAGGTTTTATTGGCTAATTAAGGGGCTGGTGGGATAATTATGTAAGTTTAACTAAAAACTTGAAATTTTAAATACAGTAAAAATTATTACAGCTGAAGATGTAAACCCCCACATTCTTGTCTTGATATAATAACGTAATGATTTTGAAATGCTCATATATGTAGTGAGGGAAGCATGAATTATATAGGTTGCAAAAGTAGAAGTTAGGAAGTAATCCCGAGTTAAAACACATTTTTGATAGAACTTGGGTAGAAAGAATTCTGACACTGCCTTAGTATGTGGACTATAAATTTTTATCTTGATGTCCATTTGATCTGAATTTTTATAGTAGACGCTAGAGTTCTAGGGCTACAAAAGAGTATTTCACAAAAATGTTCCAAATTGACCTCTAAACAGGTCAAAATTTCACTGGACGTTTCAGCGAAAACTAGGAGTCCGTTCAAATGTGAAATCTACGTTTGAATGACAGTGAGTCCCAGTACTTTGGTGCCTGCACAGCTCTAATGGAAAAATTAAAAGTACTAGGAGCAACGAACGTTTGAATGCCATAATGACGTTCAAAGGTGAGCGAACGCATAAGTGGTCTGTTTTTCACGATAAGTGGTCAAATTCTTGAGTATCAGATTCACGATAAGTGGTCTGTTTTTCACTCTATAAATACTTAAGAACACCTCTCTTAGCCTCATTTCACCATTTCTAACCTTAGAGAGTTTTAGAGAGGAAGAAAGAGGGGGAGAAACACAAGATCAAGGGGAATTTTCACATTGAAGTGGATCAAATCTTCTAGATTTTCACACAACACTAAGGAAGAAAGGTCGAGGTTTCTTCTCACTCTTGTCCATTGAGGCTATGATTATATATATGTATGTTTTGACTCTAAATTTTAGATATATGTTATAGAATCTTTTTTTCTTGAGGTTCTTGCAAATCTTACCATGCTTTGAGTGAAATTATGGGTTGATAGCCATAAAAATGCATGTTCTTGATGTTAAAACCTAGTTTTTGAGAAATATGAATTTGTCTTCTTGATATTCCTTTGGTCTTGATTTCAAAAATCTAGTGCTTTTTTTAAACACTAAAAATTATATCTTTTGATTATCTCTTGCTTATTTTCTTGAGTTGTTATGTTGGAAAACAAATACCTATGAAATTGAGGGTTTTTGATTTACTTGTGATTTGAGAAATTGGTTGGTATTATGTCTCTTGTGTGGATGTTTGGATAAACATGGGTGGCCGTTGACAGGGTATCGTAGAGTGGGTAGATGCGTTTCTTACTCTATGTGGGTTTGAAGGTTCCCTACCACTTGTAGTGGAGTTGGTGCCTTATGAGAACCAAACAACTATTCACTCACTTGGTATCGAGGGTGAGGGTTAGTATACTATTCTTGAGTTGAATTCGTCATTGCCGATGCGCCGGTATACGCCCTTCCTAAAGTTGTGTATCCTTGCGAGAATTGGGTGTGTATGTGTAGGCCAAGATATTCTCAATGTGTGTATGCATGCGGAGCCTTACTTCCTACCTGAGATACAGATACAATTGGGGATAATGATATACAATTAGAGATACAAATACGTAATGTGGGTAATGATATATTATGGGGACTGATACAAGAAATTGTTGGAAAGGTTGATATTGGAATGATTTGTTTTTTGGAAATTATAACATCCCAAAATTCACCCTGGGAGGCATTACTACCTATAACCATTTATATCATGAGAGCAACTAATAAATCCATAAATAACCGGGGGTCTTTAATTTAACAAAATTCGGGCAGAGTCTTCTTTGTTCGGCGAGCTCTATCCAAAACACAACATGGGCAATTATACTACTTTGATTACATTAGGTCCATTTATCCATAAAATATTTTCAACATTATCCAAAAGAATATGCCAAACCATGACATTTACATCTCAAAAATTAACTAATATAATACAGCAGGATTAACAAAATAAACTAGACTTTACAGTGTACAAAAGTGTATCCTAGTCTAGTACAAGAGAAAAGGGGTCGCCCTATGCGTCCACCTCAGGATCCACACTCCCGTCAATTGGAGCCTCCCACTGGGAGGCCTCCTCGGCTCCTAACTCCTCTTCAAGTACATAATCTGAAAAATATTAGCAGTAGGGGGTGAGCACGAAACTCTGTAGAAAATTTCTCCCAAATCCAAACAAGGTTTAGAAAACATTTAAAATTCGGTCAGTCTCCCTTTTTTTTTCACAAAATATCATATATAACTTTTAAAAGAAAACATAGCATTTTAAATAGATCTCAAGTTTAAGGGATAACAGTAATTAAAGAATACATGAACACAATATACCATTAAATAACCATTCCACTATAAATGATTTCTCACAAGTTCTTGCGGAATTCCATACTTCCCCAAAATCTTGTAAAAACCATTTCTAGTGCAAAGAAAAATTCCCAACACTATAACAATCCCGTGTATTCTGGTGCATTCCCAAGGCCATGTAAGTTGATCGTTTCTTCTAAATCTACCCAATGATTATACCTAGTCCACCTATAATAATCACAAGCACATTTGGAAAGGAGCGTATACCATACCAATGGCATTGCTAAATCCCTCCCCAGGAAAGGTATACCATCCCTAGTTCGAACTCTAGGCGTACGATAGCGGTTGTGTTGCCAAACACCAATCTACTACAAGTGTAAGAAACCATCTCCCCCCACCATGGGGTTCGACTGACATTTACACTCTACGGCATATCTCATAAGTAATTCAAGTCCATCACAAACAACCATACACAAGAGGAAACCAAGAATATCTCCATTCGCAACCATCTCAAAGAAATTACCAAATTCCACCATTTCTCAAGTAATCCATCATAGCATAATTTAAGAAAAATGAACAAGAGATCATTATAAACCTCATTTGTTTATACAAGGTAAAGCACTAAAGTTTGGTAATCAAGACAAAAGGAATTTAAGAGGAAAAATCCATTTTTCTTCAAAACTCGGGTTTGATTATGAAAAAAAATGGTTCAATGGTTACCCAACAATCAAACTATTCGAAACTTGCTATTTATTGCAAAAATGTCAAGAATCATGTAGTACATAGTATATATATACAACCCTAGCCTCAATGTATGAGAAATGAGAGAAAAAACCCCACCTTGAATCAAGATCTCTAAGCAAAGTCCAAGCTCTAGAGACTTTGCTCTTCCCTTTTCTTTCTCCCTTAATCTTCCTTTAAGGCTCTAAGAGGTGTGGAATGAAAGGGGAGTGAAAGAAATGAGAGAAAAGGGGCTGAATATGGGGTTTTAGATATAGCAGCCCCGAATTTCATTGTTCATGGGCTGTTTGGGTCTTCTCCAAAAATCACGGTTTTGCCATTAAAATCTCCAATTTGATCCATATGACTACCCTAAGGTTTTTCGACGTTCTGGATTCATTTTTAATGTTATTTTAACCTAAAAATATTTATTTTTATGATTTATTTTAAAACTAAAATAAATTCACACTCGAAACATTAAAATTTCTATTTTATTCCTCCGAACCGCAATAGGTGTTATTCTTACGGTTTCAATATATATATGGTTTATTCTTAAGTCATTACATATATATAAGAATCACTAAACAAGTACATTACTATATTAATATAAACATATAGGGGTTTACACCTTCAAGGTCTAAGAAGAAAGCACAACACTTTACTATCCAAGGAACACCATAGTGCAAATTTTTGGTCAACTTCGGAGAATGAACTGATTTGACTCAGGTATTTCTAGTATGTGTGACCTATATGGTTGGAAAGATATACGATTTAGGGTTCTAACAAAAATAACGTGCACAATTTGGACTTTTCAACCAAGCGTTATGATCAAATTAGTGAAAAGTAGTCTGTCGGACTGCTTGGTTCTTCAATATTTGTCTAACTCGAATTTGAGTTTCTTTTGTCACAAATTCTATCTCGTACCCATCTCCAATATAGGTAGGATGAATTTCATAAAGATCCATGTCTAGCATCATTCATTAACCAAAACCAAATTACCCTCCGTCTCCTAGAATCATCCATGACAACATAATGTAGAACTAGTATATTTAGAAAAATCTTTCTTTAATTCCTCTAAGCTAGCTCATTGATGAGAATACAAATGTCATATTTTTCTCTTTCATTATTTATCCCTTTATACGTATTATTCTTATAGTTTGATTTAGGATGTAAGTAAAGACGTTAAAAGTAGAACGAAGCTAATAGGATGATTGTTGATAGTATAGACATGTGGGGATTTACAATCCACCCCCCTTAAAGAAAGTTTCGTCCTCGAAACTTACCTCAAATAGCGAATAAGTGTGGGTACTTCTCTCGCATTTCTAGCTCTGATTCCCAAGTAGCTTCTTCGACTCCACGGTGTTGCCACAAAACCTTCACTAGTCGGATGACTTTGTTGCGGAGCACTTTCTCTTTGGCATCGAGAATCTTCACCGGTTGTTCTTCATTGGTTGCTCCGTCTTGAATTTCAATATCTTCCAAGTCTACGACTTGCGTTGCATCCGATTGACACTTTCTCAACATCGACACGTTGAACACGTCATGTACCCCCGACAATTGAGCTGGTAATCGCAACTGATATGGCGCTTTGCCCACAACTTTGATCACTTCAAATGGCTCGGTATATCTTGGTGCTAACTTTCCCTTTTTTGCCGAATCTAAATACTCCTTTCTTGGGTGACACTTTGAGGAACACGTAGTCTCCCACTTTGAATTCCAAGGGTATTTGTCTTTGATTCGCATAACTTTTCTGTCGACTTTGCGCCGTGCGTAGGCTCTCTCGGATGAGTTGAATTTTCTCGGTAATTTCTTGAACAATCTCTGGTCCAAACNAGCTTTTCTGCCGACTTTGCGCCGTGCGTAGGCTCTCTCGGATGAGTTGAATTTTCTTGGTAATTTCTTGAACAATCTCTGGTCCAAACAAACTACTCTCGCCGGCTTCCAACCAACACGTAGGGGATCTACACGGTCTTCCATACAATGCTTCATACGGTGCCATCCCAATGCTGGCCTGATAGCTGTTATTATACGCAAACTCCACCAACGGTAAGTGATCATTCCAGCTTCCTTTGAAGTCCAACGCGCAAACACGTAACATATTTTCCACAATCTGTATCACCCTTTCAGATTGGCCATTCGTTTGGGGATGAAAAGATGTGCTGAAATGTAACTCTGTCCCCATGGCTTGTTGTAGACTTTGCCAGAACCGGGCCAGAAATTGAGAATCACGATCCGACACGATAGAAAACGGAACTCCATGCAAGCGCATAATCTCACGGATATACAGCTGGCTCAAAGTCTCGAAGGTGTCCGTGGTCTTCATACCCAAAAAATGAGCGGACTTGGTAAGTCTATCCACAATAACCCATACTGCATTATGCCCGCGCGACGTCTGTGGTAAACTCGACACGAAATCCATGGTGATGTGATTCCACTTCCACTATGGGATTTGCAATGATTGTAGTAATCCTCCTGGATTTTGATGTTCGATCTTCACCTGCTGGCACACCGCACATTGTGCTATGAACCTTGCCACATCCTTCTTCATTCCCTTCCACCAATATTGGCGCTTCATGTCCCTATACATTTTTGTGCTACCGGAGTAGATAACAAACTTAGAGCGATGACACTCTCCAAGTATCTCCTCCTGTAGGGACGAATCATCGGGAACACATAGCTTGTCCCCATATCTCAATTCTCCGTTTCTCAAAGACCAACCCTCCATAGTTTCTCCATTCTCCAATTTAGCTCGAATCGACGCTAATTCAGGATCCAAGCATTGCAATTCCACAACCCTACGTTGGAGAGTAGGTTGAGCCACAAGGTTGAACAAACATGGTCGGGATCCATCTTTTCCAACCCATAGATCAAAATCTCCAAGGGCATCCCTCATCTTCCATTTACATGCAAAAATATTGAGTTCACCCCAAGACTTTCTGCTAAGTGCATCGGCGACTACATTGGCCTTCCCCGGATGGTAGTTGAGTGTGAAATCATAATCTTCTAGATACTCAACCCACCTTCTCTGCCGAAGATTCAAATCTTTCTGTGTGAACACATACTTGAGGCTTTTATGATCCGAGAACACTTGAAACTTTTCCCCATACAAGTAACACCTCCACAGCTTGAGAGCAAAAACCACAGCGGCAAGCTCCAAGTCATGAGTGGGATAATTCTGCTCATGAACCTTTAATTGTCTCGAACCATAAGCAACAACCTTGCCTCCCTGCATTAGCACACATCCCAAGCCTCATAGCGAAGCATCGGTGTACACATCATATCCTTCCCCACTGCTCGGAATAATGAGGACAGGTGTCGTCGTCAACCTCTCCTTCAAGGTGCGAAAGGCTAGCTCACACGCTTGAGTCCACACGAATTTTTCTCCCTTCCTTGTGAGGCGAGTCATCGGCATCGCAAGCTTTGAGAACCCTTCCACAAACCTCCGGTAGTAGCCTGCTAAGCCCAGAAAACTACGTACTTCGGTCACATTCTTTGGTGGTTCCCACTTCATCACTGCCTCAATCTTTGCAGGATTAACAGCTACCCCTTGTTCTGACACTACATGGCCAAGGAATTTCACTTCCTTCATCCAAAACTCACACTTACTCATCTTCGCATATAACTTATGTTCTCTCAATGTCTGTAGCACAATAGAGAGATGGCGTCCATGTTCTTCGTGAGTCCGGGAATAGATTAGTATGTCATCAATAAACACGATGACAAATTGATCTAGATACGACCGAAATACCCTGTGCATTAAATCCATGAAAGCTGCTGGAGTATTAGTCAAGCTGAACGGCATCACTGTATACTCGAAATGACCATACCGAGTACGAAAAATAGTCTTAGGAATATCTTCCTCCTTGATCCGTAATTGATGATACCCTGTGCGAAGGTCAATCTTAGAGTAATACTTAGAACCTTTCAACTGATCAAATAGGTCGTCAATTCATGGTAGAGGGTATTTGTTCTTCACAATAACCCGGTTCAACCTTCGATAATCCGTGCACAACCGTAGTGTCTCATCCGTCTTCTTCACAAAGAGGACCGGGGCTCCCCAAGGTGAAGTACTCAAACGTATAAACCCAATGGCCAACAAATGATCCAACTGCTTCCTTAGCTCCTTTAACTCCAAAGGTGCCATTTGATAGGGAGCAATAGATATGGGTTCGATTCCCGGATAGAGATCAATCCTGAACTCAATCTCCTTGTGTGGTGGTAACCCGGGTAGTTCATCTAGGAAGACATCCGGAAAGTCCGACATTATCAACACCACATCCGCATGGAGTTTATCCTGATTATCTCCCATCAGGCTAGCTAAGAAACTCAATTGGCTCCCCGCCTTACCTTTCAAGAATCTACTACCCGTAGTAGGAAATGGATGAAAAGAATTTAGTCATTCACAAAATTGAAAACTACTCTTCCCGGCAACTGAAATGTAATACGCTTGCGGAAATAATCCATTACCTCCCGGAAAGCGGACAACAAGTTCATCCTGAATATAACGTCATACCCCTTCATATCTAAAGCAACTAAATCCACAATCAATTCGTGCTCTCCAATACGAAGTACGCAACCCTTACAGACCGGGTTAGTACCCAATTGTTCTCTTGTAGGCAAGTCAAAATGTAAAACATGTTCTAGTTTCTCGAAACCCAATCCCAGATTAATAGCATATGTGGTATGGATAAAAGAATGAGTCGCACCGGGATCAAATAAGATTTGGGCCCAAGAATTGTATAGAAGAATGATACCTTCCACCACGACATTAGAGGCATCTTCCTCTGGTTGGGTCAGGGAAAATACTCTCCCCTGAGTGGCGGCGCCAGGGGCTAGAGCTCCCAACGGCCTCTGCTGCTGTAGTGGTTTGTTTGCAGCCACTTGTCCTATTGCTTGATTAGCCCTCGATGGGAGCGATGGGTAGTTGTGTCTGAAGTGCACTACCCCTTCATATGCGAAGCACTGACGGGGGTCTGTGGCTGTCCTCCCCAGTATACCTCCTGCTCCTTGAGCTATCGGCGNTAGCCCTCGGTGGGAGCGATGGGTAGTTGTGTCTGAAGTGCACTACCCCTTCATATGCGAAGCACTGACGGGGGTCTGTGGCTGTCCTCCCCAGTATACCTCCTGCTCCTTGAGCTATCGGCGGTCTCTATCCCCCTGCCTGGTCTGGGTGACGGTAGGGTGTTGCTCTCTGGGCTCCACTACTACTAGCACCCGTTCAAATCGGACCACCCCTCATAAGGCTCTGTCGCCGGTGAGTATCCTCTATGTCTCTCTCCACCAATGTAGCCCTCTCCACCAGATCCCCATAGTCATGGATCTTGAGAGCCACCAGCTTCTCTCTAATAGCAGGCCTTAAGCCCTGCTCAAAATGTTTGGCCCTCCTGGCCTCTGTAGAAATGAACTCCACTGCATATCAGGATAGCTCATCAAACCTCATCTCATACTCCATCACAGTCAAGCTACCCTATTGAAGAGCTAGAAAATCGTTGCTCATCTTGTCCCGGACGGATTCTGAAAAATACTTGGAAGATCTGGTCGAACTCCTCCCAAGTAAGAGCATCCGTGGTCCTTCTCCTCTTCACCGATTCCCACCAATGGTCCGCCTCCCCCTCTAGTAGATAGATAGCCAAGCCGACCCGAAGATCATCGGCCATTTCCATACCATCACATATCTTTTTGACCCGGCGGATCCATTTATCTGCATCCACGGGGTTAGAGCTCCCTTGGAAAGTAGGTGGGTGTTGGCGTAGAAATTCTCTAAGAACCACCATCTATCGATTCTCGTTCCCGTTGCCCGGTACTTAGGCTAATGGATGAGCTCCTCCATTATGGTTGTTATTTCCATTCTGATTTTGTACCAAAGTGGTGAGCTCTCTCAAACAATGATATATGCCGCTTGTGGCATCGGGAGGTGGTAGTGGTGGTGGATTTGCTTGTCCTCTTCGACCACGACCACGCCCACGTCCACGTACACGTTCACCATCCATCCTGCACATCAATTCATAATTTAGTTTCATTGATGCATAAGACATCCTAAATATCGCTTTAATCTAAAGCATAAGATTCATATAAAATTAGACCAACAATTTTCTTCAACCTAATCCTATTTTCCTAGTGGTAATCCATAACCTACAGCTCCCATGTAAGACCTAAAACCTAGGCTCTGATACCATTCTATAACACTCCAAAATTCACCCTGGGAGGCATTGCTACCTATAATCATTCATATCATGAGAGCAACTAATAAATCCATAAATAACTGGGGGTCCTTAATTTAACAAAATTCGGGCAGAGTCTCCTTTGTTCGGGGAGCTCTACCCAAAACACAACCTGTGCAATTATACTACTTTGAATGCACCGGATCCATTTATCCATAGAATATTTTCAACATTATCCAAAAGAATATGCTAAACCATGACATTTACATCTCAAAAATTAACTAATATAACGCAGTAGGATTAACAAAATAAACTAGACTTTATAGTGTACAAAAGAGTAACCTAGTCTAGTACAAGAGACAAGGGGTCACTCTAAGTGTCTACCTCGGGATCCACACTCCCGTCAATTGGAGCCTCCCACTGGGCGGCCTCCTCGGCTCCTAACTCCTCCTCAAGTACATAATTAAAAAATGTTAGCAGTAGGGGGTGAGCACAAAACTCTGTAAAAAATTTCTACCAAACCCAAACAAGGTTTAGAAAACATTTAAAATTCGGTCAGTCTCCTTTTTTTTTTTTTTCACAAAATATCAAATGTAACTTTTGAAAGAAAACAGGGCATTTTAAATAGATCTCAAGTTTAAGGGATAACAGTAATTAAAGAATAAATGAACACAATATACCATTAAATAACCATTCCACTATAAATGATTTCTCACAAGTTCTTGCAGAATCCCATACTTCCCCAAAATCTTGTAGAAACCTTTTCTAGTGCAAAGAACAATTCCCAACACTATAACAATTTCGTGTATTCTAGTGCATCCCGAAGCCATGTAGGTTGATCGTTTCTCCTGAATCTACCCAACGATTATACCTAGTTCACCCATAATAATCATAAGCACATTTGGAAAGGGGCGTATACCATACCAATGGCATTGCCGAATCCCTCCCTAGGAAAGGTATACCATACCTAGTTTGAACTCTAGGCGTACGATGGCGGTTGTGTTGCCAAACACCAATCCACTACCAGTGTAAGAAACCATCTCCCCCCATCACGGGGTTCGAATGACATTTACACTCTACGACATATCTCGTAAGTAATTCAAGTCCATTACAAACAACCATACACAAGAGGAAACCAAGAATATCTCCATTCACAACCATCTCAAAGAAATTACCAAATTCCACCATTTCTCAAGTAATCCATCATAGCATAATTTTAAAAAAATGAACAAGAGATCATTATAAACCTCATTTGTTTATACAAGGTAAAGCACTAAAGTTTGGTAATCAAGACAAAAGAAATTTAAGAGGAAAAATCCATTTTTCTTCAAAACACGGGTTTGATTATGAAAAAGAATGGTTCAATGGTTACCCAACAATCAAAATGCTTGAAACGTGCTATTTATTGCAAAAATATCAAGAATCATGTAGTACATAGCATATATATATGTGAAGACAAGTGAAAAACACACACACATATATATATATATAAAATCCTAGTCTCAATGTATGAGAAATGAGAGAAAAATCCCCACCTTGAATCAAGATCTCCAAGCAAAGCCCAAGCTCTAGAGACTTTGCTCTTCCTTTTTCTTTCTCCCTTAATCTTCCTTTAGGGCTCTAAGAGGTGTGGAATGAAAGGGGAGTGAAAGAAATGAGAGAAAAGGGGCTGAATATGGGGTTTTAGATATAGCCGCCCTGAATTTCACTGTTTATGGGTTGTTTGGGTCTTCTCCAAAAATTACGGTTTTGTCATTAAAATCTCCAATTTGATCCATATGACTACCTTAAGGTATTTCGACGTTCCGGATTCATTTTTATGTAATGTTAACCTAAAAACATTTATTTTTATCATTTATTTCAAAACTAAAATAAATTTACACTCAAAACATTAAAATTAATATTTTTACTTTGTTACTCTTATCAACCTGAAACACCTAAAAAAAAAAATTAAATTTCACAATCAATTTGCCTCNCCTTAAGGTATTTCGACGTTCTGGATTCATTTTTAATGTTATTTTAACCTAAAAATATTTATTGTTATGATTTATTTCAAAACTAAAATAAATTCACACTTGAAACATTAAAATTTATATTTTATTCCTCCGAACCGTTATAGGTGTTATTCTTACGGTTTCAATATATATATGGTTTATTCTTAATTCATTACACATGTATAAGAATCATTAAACAAGTACATTGCTATATTAATATAAACATATAGGGGTTTACACCTTCAAGATCTAAGAAGAAAGCACAACACTTTACTATCCAAGGAACACCATAGTGCAGATTTTTGGTCAACTTCGGAGAATAAACTGATTTGCCTCAGGTATTTCTAGTATGTGTGACCTATATGGTTGGAAAGATATACAATTAGGGTTCTAACAAAAATAACGGTGCTCAATTTGGACTTTCCAACCAAGAGTTATGATCAAATTAGTGAAAAGTAGTTTGCTGGACTGCTTGGTTCTTCTATTCTTGTCTAACTCGAATTTGGGTGTCTTTTGTCACAAATCCTATCTCGTACCCATCTCCAATATAGGTAGGATGAATTTNACAAGTAGTTTGCTGGACTGCTTGGTTCTTCTATACTTGTCTAACTCCAATTTGGGTGTCTTTTGTCACAAATCCTATCTCGTACCCATCTCCAATATAGGTAGGATGAATTTTATAAAGATCCATGTCTAGCATCATTCATTAACCAAAATCAAATTTCCCTCCGTCTCCTAGAATCATCCATTACAACATGATGTAGAACTAGTATATTTAGAAAAATCTTTCTTCAATTCCTCTAAGCTAGCTCATTGATGAGAATGCAAATGTCATATTTTTCTCTTTCATTATTTAGCCCTTTATACTTATTATTCTTATAATTTGATTTAAGATGTAAGTAAAGACGTTAAAAGTAGAACAAAGCTAATAGGATGATTGTTGATAGTATAGACATGTGGGGATTTACAGAAATTGGTTTTACTTCTTCATTCTATATATTTATATTGCATAAACGTGAGATTTGATGAACTGTCACTTTTTTCTTTCAAAAGTCATATACGATATTTGTAAATTGAGACCGATGGATTTTATACGTTTTCTAAACCTTATTCGAGTTTGAGAGAATTTTTCTACAGAGTTTAGTGCTCACCCCCTACAAACAATATTTATTTTTAGATTTCGTTTTAGAAGAAGAGCTCAAAGTTGATGAGCAAGTAGCTTGGGAAGCTCAATTGGATGGAAGCGTGGATCCCAAGGAGTATGTCTAGAGTTGATCTTGTTATGTTCTAGACTAGAGATGCATTTTGAGACATTGTATGAATAATATTTTATTTATTCTGCTGCAAGATAAAAGTTAATTTGTTTGGAGTGTAATTGCCATAGTTTGACATATTTTTTTGGATGTAATGACCATGGTTTTGCATATTCTTTTAGATAATAATGTAGATATTATGTATGATGAATAAAATTTTTTTATTTATGGATTTTATTAGTTGCTCTCATGATGTGAATGATTTTAGATAGTAATGTCGTCCAAGATGGATTTTGGGGCATTACAGAATATGGAAGTATAACCACACAAGAAGATGCTATTTATACGTTAATACAAACAATATTAAAACACTTTATAGGGACAAGCTTACAAATTACAGATACGAGTTAAAATTTTTTTAATGAATTTAATATGTCCCACTTTAACACATTTTAGGTGGTATAAAAATGTATTTTTAACAAAATTTTTATTAAGAACATATACTAATAATGAATTTCAAAAAGATAAATTCATATCTGGATTACCCAGCTTATTTGCTGAAAAAAAATAAGAATTCGACTAAAACAAAGACATGGAGGATTAATTTTTGAATCTATTTAAGAAGGATTAGCTCTCTGTAATGATTTAAATCTCAAAGCTTAACTTAAAAAACAAAGGTTAATCAGCTGAAAAGAACTTGGAGAATTTTGTAATCAATTTTCTTATAATATTGATATTCCAAAAGATAAATCTTCATCTAAAAGAAAATCTTACAATAAATCATATAAGAAAAGAAGAAAATTTCATAAAAGGAATTATGAAAAAGATAAAATAAACAAACCCACTAAAAAAATTAAGTCAAATAACAAAAAACCAATTAAGTATTTTAAGTGTGGAAAAGAAGGACATTGCTTCTAAATGTTTAACTAAAGAAAAAAAAAAGAATTAATTGCTGATGAAGATCTTAAAGATAAAATTTTAAGAATAGTTTTAAATTCAAAAAGTGATGAAGTAGAATTTTCTGATAGTTCATTTTCTGAAGAAGAAGAATTATGTAATATTAATGAAATAAGCAATAATTCATCTGATGAACATCAATCAGAACAAGATAAATCCTGTTCATCACACTGCCAAGCACAAACATTAATTCTTGATCTTATAAATCAAATTCAAGATTCAGTATCAAAAGAGAAAGCTATTGAACAATATTTAGAAATAAATCTAGAAAAGAAGAAACCTTCTCTGGCTTAACCTGTAAACCCCCACACTCTTATCTTTATATAGCACGTAATTATGCTTTTAAAATACTAATTTAAGTAATGGAGTATGCATGAACTAAGTAGATTGTAAGAGTAGAGATAAGAATGCTAATAGTGTAGAATCGGGTAAATATTTAGTTTAAACTTAGTTTTGACTTGTAAATATATTAAACCGTTTGCAATAGAACTTAGACCAACTATGTTTGATGTATAAATGTATGTTGTATAAGTTTGGGTTGAGTTTGGAATGGATTGGAAATGAAAAATAAAGGAAACAGACAAAACTGAACAGACCGTACCAGTACTCTTAGAAGTTACCGTACCGGTATAGTGTACCGGTACACTACTGTCTAGAGAGTTTACCGTGAAATCTCATTTTCTTGATATAAAACCCTAGTTTTCAAAAGGGATGAACTTTCTTCTTGATTCTTCCTTTGTTCTTGACTTAGAAAACTTTAGTGCTTTGAGTTGAGTACTAAAATGATATTGATGATGATCTCTTGCATTTTCTTCACGTGCTCTATTGAAATACTACATGTGAAATTTGAGATTTATGGAATTGTGTGTTATTTGAGGAAATTGTTGGTATTGTATCTCTTGTGTGGTTGTTGGATAAACATGGATTACTATTGACCGGGTATCTTGGAGTGTGTAGACACCTTCTTACTCCATGTGGGTTAGAACTTTTTCTACCACTCGTAATGGGGTTAGTGCCTTGCAAGGACTAAACCATTATCGCTTATGGGTTACTGTGGAAAAAGCGGTTAGTATTCTACTCTTTGGTTGGATACATCACTGTCATGGTGTTGGCATACGCCCTTTCTAAAGGTTGGACATCTTTGCAAGGATTTGTGTAGGTCGTACATGGGCCATGATATTTTCGATAGTATCCATACGAGATCTTACTTCATACCAGAGATACAAATAAACTAGTGGGTTATTGTTCATTGTACCAGAAATAGTTTCTACAAGAATTTTGGGAAGTATGAGATTCTGCAAGAACTTGAGAGAAATGATTTATGATGGAATGAATTATTAGTTGTATATTGGTTTCATTTATGCATTAAATTATTACTGCTGCTTAAACTTGAGATCTGTTTAAATTTCCCAGTTTTCTTTCCAAAATTCATATATGCTATTTGTGAAAGGTGACTGACCATTTTTATATGCTTTTCTAAACCTTGTTCAAGTTTGGGAGGAATGTTGCTACAGAGCTTAGTTGTGAAACCCGGGAAAAATTTTAACGTTTTCTAAAAAAATGGCAAAATGATAATTTGTCACTATAGCACGGGTTGAAAACTGATATTTTTCTAGACCTCAGATGATAAAACGGACCTCATCGTTGGATTCGTCTCCCAAAATCTAGTTACCCAGACAAATTTCGTCGAATTTCGAGATAGTTGAGTTTTTTACATTTTTCGAGGTGATGGGTGTTCGGTGACCCCAAAAACGAAATTTTTATAAAAAAAGTTAAAATTTTAAAAATATTTTAAATAAAGTTCATATAAAATATTTTGAGATTAAACCGACACGAAATTTAATCGTTTCGGAGCGAAAAAGGACCCGACCAAAGAAGTACACTTGGCGTGACGAGGGCCAAGTCTTTAAAAAGTATAAAAGTGGACAAATATCTGAAAAATCAGATGTTTTCTCTTCATTTGGCCGGCTGGATCACACCCAAGAGCAAAGAGGAAAAAAATAAATTCTTCAAACTTTCTCCCGCTGATTCTCGGAGTTCCGTTGGTCGAAATTCGTCGGACTAAGAATTAAAGTTGATCTACGCGACGAGGGTTACGCGTGGGTAACAAAAACAAAGATTTTCACCAAAGATTCAAAGACAAAGTCTTGGAGGATCAAAGCCTTGGGGCTTATTTTGGTGGAATAAAAGTCTCTACACTTCTATTAAGGTAGGGGGTTCTCCTACTTGGGTCTATTCTTAGCCTAGAATGTCTATGTGGGATGGTTGAATATATGTGCTTATATATATATTGACTCATTTATGTATATGACTAAGGAAATGGGTGTGGAATTGGGCCTATATAAATTCCTAGTAAAAATTGGCAAAGGAAGTTACTTGTGTGATTCCTTGGGATTTGATGTGTTTGGGTATGTTATGTGCTCAAATGTGATTTGTAAAAATGTGGGCAATATTATGTGATAACAAGAAAAGTCGGTACACTTTTTTGCTTCGGACCAGTTGTCGTAGAATCGTCATAAATTTTGATCCAACTGTTGGATTGAGCTGATATTTTGATAACATACAGAAGACATCTAGATCTGAAACTTTCGTGTTTTGAAAGTTTCTATATTCTGAGTGGAGAATGGTCAAAATAGAGAAAAACAGAGGTACTTCCACCAGCAGGAGCTAGTGCTAATGCCTTTGTTATCAAACACCAATGCCTCTTTGATTTCTTAACTTCTAAGCCTCCAAATTATCATGTAATGTGGCCATACCTTCACCACACATCCAAGATAGTTGCAATGTTCTAAAATACTTGAAGGTGTTGAATTATGTGATTACATGATTGGTGCCTTGAAGGTGTTTGTTGTGTTTGATAAAATAGCATGCTTGAAAAAGGTTATGGTATACCTTAAAGTGAAATTACATGCTTATGATGTGATTTACAATTGTAATATTATGTTGATGTATGCTTAACGATATGTTAGCATTATGATGATCATAGCATTTATATGTTTGGATATATTAAACTTGAAATGGTTATGGTGATTGTATGTAAATGATATAAATGTCATGGTATACATTGATATGTAAAAATTGTTTATTTGGCATGCATTACAATATGGACATGAAATTGACATCACATTCATAGGCTACATGCATGAGTGTGGGTGTAAGGTTGCATGGGGTGATCAACACCAACATTGGTGCTTGATGGTGGGCTTGGAAAAGTGGAATGGAACGTCCTACGGAGTCGCACAGTTACATGCATAAGAAAACTTGTGTCGGGTATAGCAAGTAGGGCTAGATACTCCCTCGGGTGAAAACCCGGCCACTTGGTTCATACACTTACCGGCGGTGAAATTCCAAAAAAGTGTAACGACGTACGGAGCCGAAGGTGCGATTCCAGAATCCGATACCCATAAAGGCACATGATTTTGATATATAAATTCATTTGATGGGAAACATCCAAGAATGAATTGGTTTTATGACATATGGTTGATTTCAAAATGATCTTTGGATGTGTTTCATCA
>CAUOFW020004269.1:531360-544438 GCA_963454935.2 Ilex paraguariensis | reverse complement strand
GTTGGCTCACCCTATATGGGAAACATTTCAAGTGGGAGAGGTTCACTGGTGGATGGCTCCAATTTAGACCCTCATGTTTGAAGAAAGCCAAATATGGCTTTAATTTATGTTGATGTAAAATATTTGTGGAAAAAATGTTTTAAGCATGTAATCTTTTAAATTGTAATAGAACTTATATGGACTATTGTTAAACTAACCTTGTATGTTTTGATATAAATATGGATGATTGGACCCGGTGTGGTCAAGTTTTACTTATAAATGGACCATGTGTGGTCATTGTGTTATATGGGGCCTCAGATGGGTCATGTTAATGTATATTGCATAGATTGTGTTTTGGGTAGAGCTCCCCGTACAAAGGAGACTCTGCCCGAATTTTATTAAATTAAGGACCTCGGTAAATGGGGCATAACGGTGTAATATTGAGTTACTCGGTATCCACGGGTTGATGGGTAATCAACGGACCTCCAGATTTTGAGGCGTCACATTAGTGATCACCCCCTTACAAACTACATTTTTCAGATTATGTACTGGAGGAGAATTTGGGAATTGAGGAACCGGCACACTGGGAGATTCCCGTAGACGGGCATGTTGATCCCGAGGTGGACGTTTAGAACAACATTACTTTTTATTCTAGACTAGGAAATTTACTTTGGAAATATTGTGAAGTTTAGACTCTTTTGTAATTCCGCTGCGAGTTTATGTTTAATTCTTTTGGGATGTAATTATCTTACTTTGGGATCATATTCTTTTGGGGATATATTTGTCATGTTTTGGCGTATTCTTTTGGGAACGAGATTGTAAAGATTACCTTTGATGTATGAAATTTCTTTATGGATGAATTATTTAGTTGCTCTCATGATGTGAATGATTTTTAGTTTGTAATGCCGTGCAGGGTGGGTTTTGGGGCGTTACATAACCTTATTCCTTAAAATGAGTTCTTAATAGAATAGAAAATATGATAATTGAAGAAAAAGAAGCTTCGTTGCAAGACCTTAAAAGTGAAATTAATCAAATTAAAGTTGAAATAGAAATAATAAAATAAAGACTTTTGACACTTGATAAAATGCCAATTAAAAATGGAGAAGTTACTAAAGAGTGTGAATATTTAAATGCATTAGAAAGAATAACTTATCAAAAATAGTATGTTAAGATCATACTAGTAATATACCTAGAATTCACTGTTGTAACCATTGCTTTAATAGACAGTAGAGCAGACATAAACTATCTTAAGGAATGACTAATTCCTACTAAATATTTTGAAAAAATAACTTAGTCATTAAGTAAGACTAATGGTTCAAAATTAAATATAAAATTTAAACTTTTGAATGTTTACATTTGTAATCAAGGAATTTGTATTCATACTACTTTTATGAATATAGCAAATTTAAATCAATTAGTAATTTTAGGAATACTATTTTTATCTATGAATGAAACCATAGAAAGAATAAATTCTAAAGGAGTTTTAACTACTTTAAATGGACAACAAATATTATTTGAGTTTATAACTCTACCACAAATAAAAGTGATAAATCAAATAAAAAAAATTTAATTAATAAAGAGAATCAATTAAGTTCTTGAAAAAAATACATAAAGGTTTTAAGTATATTTGATAAACTAAACTCTCATGAATTTAAAATTAAATTAAGAAAAATTGAAAATCAAATAACTAGAGAAATATCTAATTTAATCGTACCTTTTGACAGGTATAAAACTGCTTTCATAGTACCTTTTGAACATTACGAATGAAATGTTATGCCTTTTGAACATACAAATGCTCCATCTGAATTTGTAACGCCCCAAAAACCCCCGTGGGTGACATTACATTCTAACAACCATTTACCGTATGAGAGCATTAAGTAAAATTCATCACGACGAAAGTTTCATTCATCAACCATTCATATTTTAACAAAATTTGGGCAGAGTCTCCTTTGTACGGGGAGCTCTACCCAAAACACAACCTGTACAATTATATTACAATTGACCACACCGGGTCCACATATGCATAACTATTGACCACACCGGGTCCATTTTTCCATCATAAAATAAACTTGCATTCATCATATGTCATATCCACACTATCATCCCAAATTAATAGGTCTAATCTTGGCCTTTACATCTCCAAAATGTAATAATATAACGCAGCGGAAATAACAGAAATGAACTAGAGTTCAAAAGGATATTCTAAGCATAATCTAGTCTAGAACAAAATAAAAGTGTCGCTCTAAGCGTCCACCTCGGGATCCACATCCCCGTCAAGCGGAGTCTTCCAATGGGTGGGCTCCTCGGCTCCTAACTCCTCCTCAAGTGTGAAATCTGAAAAANTCTTAAAAAAATAAAATAGATGACGGACGTTCTAAGGGGCTGTTTGGTAAGAGGGTATGGAGGGCTTGAGAAGATGAATTTGGGAGAAATAGTTCAAAGGACTCTTAAATCCCATGTTTGAATCACAAATTTAATCATAAATTATCAAACCCGGCTCGTAATTAGCTCGGATATTAAACTCATGATCATGAATTTCGTTAAATCTAAAGGGTGAGTTTTGAAAGATAAATTAAGGGGTTAAGAATACAAAAAATAATTGTACCCTTAATATAAGTATAAATTAAATTGATCTAGTGGTGAAATAGTCATTTATAAGATTTATAGTAATTAACAATCATGATATATAGGTCGAATCTAGGTGTAAATATTATGTTGTATATCGAACATAAATATAAATTAAATATAATGTTGCATCATATTTTTATAAAGAAGAGATTGAGTTTAAAAAAATTTGAAAAAATTAATTCAAACCATTCTCAAAAATCATTCCAACAAAGTTGTAAGAATCTTCTACTATCGAAATTTACCCTAACATTATGTCTGCTGCTACCCAACTAGTTAACTACCAACCGACAAGACTGTCCACTTTTACAACTTGCGCAGGTGGAGGTGGATCGGCTTATTAAGAATAAGTTGGCTTATTATTCAAGCCCTATAAATAAGTCAATCAGCAAATTAATGCACATATCAATATATCTGACACAGTGTGTGTGAGTCACTTGAGAGTCGGAATTCGATGGAGGAAGAGCGCAATGATACGAAACTGCCGCTGTTGGATGGGTGGAAGCTCAGTGGGAGCGGGCGCCGTGGCCGACTCAGTCGCCGGAACTCGGTGAACTCGCTCAGAAACGATTTTATTGCGAGACTCCCCGATAAGGTCCGTTCCGTGGTTGATCTCGAGTCCTTCTCTCTTCACGATCTCTCCAAAATCCCTGACCTAACCCAAGGTCTCTCTCTCTCTCTCTCTCTCTCTCTCACACACACACACACACACACACACACAAACGTATGTAAAGATTGACTCGCAGAGTTATCAGGAGGATCCAATTGTGCAGATTTGGTTACAGTTAAGTGCATGTGGCTACGGTTTATTTTCTGATTAGAGAAAAAAGAAGAGAAATTTATCCTTCTCGTGGTGAATCGTGATTATATGTAATAGTTACTGTAAGCTTTGATCACAAATTGATGACGAAAATATGAAGTGTTTTCAGTTATAAATGATTGACAAACTTCATTTTAGCCTTTTATGGTTAGTATTGGCACATCACTCACTAACATTCGACCGAACTGAAGAGAGAGAGAGAGAGAGAGCGCCAGAACGATACCCAACACCCGCACATAATTGTATACACGTTGCGGCCACAAACACCAGTCATTGNGCGCCAGAACGGTACCCAACACCCGCACATAATTGTATACACGTTGCGGCCACAAACACCAGTCATTGGTGGTTGGAAAACGAGCCTCTCTTTCCGAATAACCATCCTGAGTCAATATGGAGTCTTTTATTTTTCTGGTTTTTGTTCAATTGGATTTGAAGGTCTATGACCCAAAAGAGATTTAGCAATTCAAATATGATATTGCTTTGTGCTAATGAGGCTTTCCTTTTTATTCTAAATCAAAAAGAGTTGGGTATTTGATTTTTTAAAGCATTTCTAGTGTGATTTTTTTATGGTTTTCTGTATACCGAGTCTCCACAAGGGTGCATAAAATTGGCCGGGTAAAGGATGAAAATTGTGACTATGCACTTGAATGGTTAGGTAACTATTTTTTAGGGTGACGAGTAATGTGCAGGGGTTCTAACTCTAATCATGTGGTAAAATAAGATTTGCTCATTTTAATGATTCATTTCACTTGATCTTTTTAGGTTAATGTCCATATGTGTATTGTGTCCTTTAATTTAATTTAGGATTTGAGCCAACTGCATTGAGGCATTAATCAGTAGGAATGACATAACCATGGTTATTGGAATTCATACTATACTTTTTATTGATCTTCAAAGAAGCATGTTTATTTCTATTATGCAAGTATTGATCACAATCAATACTAAACATGCTATACTTGATTGAAGTCAATATTTTTGAAGCTTGTAGCAAGTAGATTATCACTACTAAATTTCCAGATCAGTTGCATCTCACATGAAGAGGGACACTCCATGTGCTGTAATATAGTCTACAAACTTCTCCATCTCCCTCTCTCTTACTTCTCTTCTTTTTTTTTTTCCAACTTTACTCTTCCTAATTGTTTGAGTACTTCTTATTTGCAGGAGAAAAGGAATACTATGAGAGACAATTTACAACCTTAAAATCATTTGAGGGAGTTGATTCTGTGGTGACCTCTGAAAGCATTGATGAATATGATGATGAAGAACAAGCCCAACAGGAAAGAGCAATGAAGATATCAAATTATACAAACATCATATTGCTGGCATTGAAGGTGATTTATACCTAATACTTGTTTCACGTTCACTCTACATTTTTGTGATGTGACATTTAATAGGTATGTCCTGAGATTTGTTGGGTTATACACATTTTATAGTTATGTCCTCAGATGGTGTTGGGTGGTGCACATTTGATAGTNACACTTGTTTCACGTTCACTCTACATTTTTGTGATGTGACATTTAATAGGTATGTCCTGAGATTTGTTGGGTCATACACATTTTATAGTTATGTCCTCAGATGGTGTTGGGTGGTGCACATTTGATAGTNACACATATATATATATATCTATATATATATATCTAGCCTCAATGTGAGTGTGAAACCCGGAAAAAATTTTAACTTTTTCTGAAAAAAAACGGCAAAATGGTAATTTGCCATTATAGTGTGGGTTAAAAAAAAAACTGTTATTTTTATAGACCTCGGATGATGAAACGGACCTCACCGTNGTTATGTCCTGAGATAGTGTTGGGGTCGGTTGGTGCACCTGAATTAGACTCTAAATCTTTAAAGTGTAAACAATATTTGTAAGTTATAATATAGCAACATCTCATTTGCCAATGCTTGAACCTTTTTTTAAGTGTTTCGTTAATTTGAACCACGTGTGTATGTTGTTTTGTTGAATAAATCGCTGTTTTCGAGGAAAAAAACAAAGTTTCTATGCAGAACATAACAGGAGACTGTTACTATTATATCAGGATGAATAACAGCAGTACATTTAAGTACCTCTTTATGACATCTTTATAATTTGAACTAACGATATCACTATGTTTTCTGGTTGTCACAATAATCCCTTGCATTTCATGGTGCAGATTTATGCTACCGTAAAAAGTGGATCCCTAGCAATTGCTGCATCAACACTCGATTCCTTGCTTGATCTCATGGCTGGTGCCATTTTGTGGTTCACTCACTTGTCAATGAAAAACGTGAATATTTATAAATATCCTATTGGAAAGTTGAGGGTGCAGCCGGTGGGCATAATAATCTTTGCTGCTATCATGGCTACACTTGGTATGCTATCAAATCTTTGACCAGCCACTACTTTCCAGTTAGATTTCCCAGTGAAAATTTCTTTTTATCTTTGGCTTCTGATCTGTTGCTGGAATAATACATGAAAAAAAAAAAAAGTGTGGTACTTTTCTAGTGTTCTTGGCCACTTGCCAGAACACATTAAAGGCTAAGAAAGAAACGAGATGGGAAAGAGAAAGATAAATAAACAACTGTGGATTGATTATTGTCTAGTAGATATTTTTATGGGGAGTGTGACCATAGTTTGCTTGAAGTTTTAACTTTCTGTAAGATCAGTGTGGTATAGCGCTCAGGCAGCCATTTAGGTGAGAAGGCTAGGCATGATTGCAATTATCAGAATCCAACACTCCAAGCGAGGTGAGGCTAATGAGGCATCACCTAGGCAAGCACCTCATTTGGTTCAACAGGCGCTGGTTTACTTAAACTTCTTCATTGAAGGCAATCTTGGAACTTGAGGGCAGGGTTGTATTTGTAGCAACGGGGTAATAAACGAAAGGGCCCAGCTGGAGCCCATACCTAAATTTAGGACTGAAACCTCAAAGAAGAGAGAGAGACAGATGGTAAGCTAGGTCTAGAATATCAAAGAATAGGAAAAGAAGAACATCGAGTGAAACCTGGAAAGCAAGAAATGAAGCAATCATGAAGTAGAAACTGATGCATGATCCATAGGGGTGCTCTATCTGCCAACCTTATGAATCATCATAAAAGAGTCAGTTGGAATGATCAATCTGCGCACATTGTGATGGATAGCCTGAGCAAATAACATTCTAGTGTTACCTGAAGATTATTATGGCAATAATGATACTGCCTAACCTAGAGTAAGTAAATTCCTGAAGTTCAATGCCATGTTTAGTTAATTTATAAGTAGCTTGTTACTCAGGCAAGTGCTTTTTCATTGCCTTTTGCCTCGGTCATTGGTGGATTCCGATGCCTGTAGAGGGCTTTCACTCTTAACTACACTGCCTATATTATACTGCTATCAACTAATTGGGCTCTCTCCTTTCATGGGCGCTTTTGTACAGAAGGGCTAGAGGTAAACGTATTAAAAAGCAATGTGATATAATGTCAGAGTTTGTTAACATGCCTCTAAATGTGACATGTATGTAAATTATTCAATTGGTCAACAGTTACCTTTTTTTCTTTTTGAATGTGTCGCATTTTTCTCTTCTGATGTAAAAGAACTGCACAGGCTCCAACAACTCCTTTGTTAATTGCTCTCATAATTTCGAACATGTGGGAAGATTGAAACAGAACCATGTTTTGTACATTGTTCTCATGCGACTCAACATGTTATGGGACTTTTTTAATTTCTTAAATATAAACCTGTGTTAATTCTCTCATGTTATGGGACTTTGCACCCCCTCTATGCTTTGGTTGCATGCCCATGTCAGTTTTCTGGTAAACTTGGACTGTGGGATGTGTTTGTAGCAGACCAAAACCAGCAAGGCTCCTTAATTTCTGTACCGCAGGAGCTGAGAGATGTTCCTTCCCCTTGTTAGAGAAGGATACAAGCTGGAAGTGTCCATCTTTTGTTTAGCAATAAGAGTTATCCTTTTGTAGAGTTGATCTGAGTTTTTTTTTTTTGACAAGAAATGGGATTTCATTGAAAGGGGAGGAAAGAAAGCACAAGTTAAGGATACAATGGAGGGCAAGAGATCCTACCACGTACCCTAGTAAAATAAGAAAAACTTTAACTTTCCAGACATAATAGAACTACATTCCACACACTGATCTCCAATCCGAAGTTAATAGAGGGCAAGACATCGTACCAAGTACCCAAGTAAAATGGGAAAAAAGCTTTCCAAATATAATAAAAATGCATTCCACAATCTGAATTTATGCAAAAAAGACAGATATCCTCAAAATCTCTAGACTCTACAAAAAAGAAAAGAAACACTGGCTGGAATAACTCACTCAAGCCAATTGCAATAATACACAACAACGCCAATGCAACAGGACTATGAATCAACTTACTTTGTTATAAACTAAGCCATATTTTTCTTTCTTTCAATTGGCACTTTAGTCTGAAAGATTTTAATATGTTCAAGTTATGCACTGCAATTTACTGAGAAATGTTTATCCACACTCGCACAATCATAATACATCATATTTTAACCTCCTTTATAAAATTAGCACAAGTGCTTTCTTCTATAACTGTATGGTCTGGATGTGCCTTTGATACTGTATATCAAGGTGGCAGCTTAATTATTTTTTGCACTAAACTACACACAGCACACAATCCTTCTGTTTCTCTGGTTTTTTTTTTTGGAAGGGGAGGGGGTTCAATACTATCTTATTTGTAAGGCAGGAATGGTGGATATCTGAATTCTAGGTGTACCCTAATATTCTATGTTTCGACATATTCGGTGAGCTAGCATTTATGCCCTATTTTGAACATTCTATGCCTCTTTCTCTCTCTCACACACAAACCCGCCAAACACATGAATAACAATCCTAACCTTTTTGAATTTGGATGGATACCTGAAGAAATGAAGTTCTTGTGATATATTAGCTTTTTTTTTCTTTTTTTCTTTTTAGGATTTCAGGTGTTGATTCAGGCCGTGGAAGAATTAATTCAGGATGAACCTCCTGGAAAGATGACGTCAGATCAATTGATATGGTTATACTCAATTATGATAACTGCTACTGTTGTNACGAATCCCAGGGTCATGGGTCATCGCAATCTCAGACTTCAGTGGAGCAACCACAGACGCAGTATGCTCCTCACTACCCTACTACGGGTCAAGGTAGCCAGTACCAGTTTCAGGGTGCAGCACAAGGCCCTACTATTTCTCGTGCAGGNTGGTGGATATCTGAATTCTAGGTGTACCCTAATATTCTATGTTTCGACATATTCGGTGAGCTAGCATTTATGCCCTATTTTGAACATTCTATGCCTCTTTCTCTCTCTCACACACAAACCCGCCAAACACATGAATAACAATCCTAACCTTTTTGAATTTGGATGGATACCTGAAGAAATGAAGTTCTTGTGATATATTAGCTTTTTTTTTCTTTTTTTCTTTTTAGGATTTCAGGTGTTGATTCAGGCCGTGGAAGAATTAATTCAGGATGAACCTCCTGGAAAGATGACGTCAGATCAATTGATATGGTTATACTCAATTATGATAACTGCTACTGTTGTAAAATTTTGCCTCTGGATTTACTGCAAAAACTCAAGAAACGACATTGTCCGTGCGTATGCAAAGGTGTTTCAAACGATATTTATTTTAAGTGTATTTCCAATCATTTTTCCATCCTTTTATCTTCTCATTTTCAGTTGTAATCCTTTTGGGGGGTCTGTTTGCCAGGATCACTATTTTGATGTGGTGACAAATGTAGTAGGATTACTTTCAGCCATTCTTGGGGATAAGTTCTACTGGTGGATTGACCCTGCTGGTGCCATTGTCCTTGCAATTTACACGATCTCAAATTGGTCCGGAACCGTTCTGGAAAATGCAGGTAGCTACTGCTTGCTCATCAACATTGATTTGAATTGATCATTTATTATTTGATCAAAGTAAAAGGTAGGAAGTATGCAAAGAACCTTAATCCTTTATATTTGAGAATTTTCGGTGTCAAAACTTTCTTTAGCAGTTACATGCTGTTACAACTCACCCAACCTTTTTGTTCATGAGCAATTTTTACCCCCTACACAATTATAATTATGGGTTATTTATCATTTTTGAAGTTTCTGTATGGCTGGTCCTTCATAGAAAGATGACTTATAACTTGTGTTCTGGAAGTGTTAGTGTCATGATGTTTGTCAGAGGACCATTTAAAGAGTCATCNCTCCTACACAATTATAATTATGGGTTATTTATCATTTTTGAAGTTTCTGTATGGCTGGTCCTTCGTAGAAAGATGACTTATAACTTATGTTCTGGAAGTGTTAGTGTCATGATGTTTGTCAGAGGACCATTTAAAGAGTCATCTTGTTGCATTATATGAAATTGTAAATGATCTGATTTTTACATGGTTTGGGATCTTGTTGGTTGGACTCTTAAATTTAGTTTTTTCTAGGTTGATACTAAATGTATTCTTTGATTGATGTTCTTCCCTGAATATAGGGAGAGGTGGGTTGTGGTGTCCACCCATAAATTACCCAAACATCCTTTATTTTTTCCACTTTAACCTCAGTACCTCACATAATTTTGTGCACTTAACTGTATTTAACCACCCTTTTGACTACTCATAACTTCCATATCTCTCCTCACTCACATATTTCTCTCCTTTGCTAACTCCCTATTTTATCTTTTTTTTTATATCACGCACACGAATAATCTTGTGCAGGAGCCGCTAGTTTAATAGGAGCACTGGCCATTTAGGGAATAAAATGTGCATTGTTTCCCTTCAGGCAGTCGGAGTGGTCTCATTTTTTGTCAGATTTCAACATGTACTTAAAGCTGAACCCATCATCTGCCGCTATCTAACTTCAGAATGTTATGGGAAAAGAAAGTGAATTTTTATTCAGTCTAACATGCCTCATGTAACCTCCCCCAACCCTCTAATTCACTACCACTAATTTCAGTTTTTTTAAGAAAATTATTTATATCACCCCATAAATTACAATAATTCTCTACCAAATATCCCAGGTGAGGTGGTGGGGGACTGGGTAGTGTCGGAGAGAGATTATAAATCAACTGTTCCCCTTGGGTCTGCCACTTGGTGTTGATCTATGTGCATCTTCAGTTAGCATAAAAACCACTTGGCTGAATTGCATCTGAGTTTCCAGATTTGGCAATACTCAACTTGGCATTATTTTTTTAAATAATTCAGGTTTTGTGATCCAAAGTTGATGATATATTCAGGCATACTTGACAATGCTTTACACTGCACCTCCTCCTGATATTCAAGTCTACGTGTTTTAATCTAAGATGTGATTTTTGTTGCAGTGTCACTCATAGGACAATCAGCCCCTCCTGAGGTATTGCAGAAATTGACATATCTTGTCATAAGGCATCCACAAGTTAAGCGTATTGACACTGTCCGCGCTTACACTTTTGGCGTTTTGTACTTTGTAGAGGTTAGTCTGGCTTTCTATATTGATTCTAGAGAGTGCTGGCAAATGCATAGGTTTTTTATAGTTATATGATTTTAGTTATACACATTTAGAAAGTCCTATGTTTTAACAGTTAGTGAGTGAAATTATTTTTTTGGCCAAATAGGTTGACATTGAACTCCCAGAAGAGTTGCCTTTGAAGGAAGCACATGTCATAGGAGAGACCCTACAGATAAAGATTGAGAAACTTCCTGAAGTTGAACGTGCATTTGTTCATATTGATTACGAGTGCTATCACAAACCAGAGCACTCTGTACTTATTAGGCTGCCTGACAGTGAGCCTTGATGTTTGAGTTCACTATGTACACACCAAAACCCTTTTTCAAAATCCTCATTCCGGCTATAATTTGTTTTGCCATCCGGCAGAGGAAGGGGCGGGTTGCAGACGGTATAATAACCACCTGTTCTTGAGGTTTGCCCATGAGAAAATGTGATGCTTGATGCTTTGGAAAATGGTAGCGGCGTGCCACACGGGACACTACCATATTGGAGATCATAGGATCAAGTCATGCTAAAGGTAGAGAGTTTTCTTATCTTTCTTTTTTTGGGGTGTTTTGTTTTCTGTTTTTGGAGTGTAAATCAATCATAAACATCAATATTTTATGCTGTAATGTGAAGACATGGCCTATCAATGTAGAAACTAGCCTTGACTTTTAGAGGTGATTGCAATGTGGCTTGGACAAAGGTTGTTTCCTAAAATATAGGGCAACTGCTAGCAGGGGTCAAAATCCTCCTCGCTACCCCCCCACCAAAACAAAAAAAACAACTGCTAGCAGGGCGCTCGGTCGGTGCTCCTTTCTCAAACCAAAACAATTCTAAACGTTAGGGAAGACCACCTAAACAAACCGATCGAAAGGGACTCCCTTTTTCAATCCTTATTTTAAAGAGTTATATGAAATGAATCCGACATTGGTGTTAATGAGTTTGAGATGGAGATTTTTGACATGGTTAGTTAATTATGTCCTGTTTGGTTGACATATTTAATAAATCAGCCGTGATCAATTTTTTAACATTTTTTTTTTGGAAGGCAATTTTTTTTTTTTTTTTAACATTAAACCTGCATAACTTGTTTATGTTACAATGGATATAACCAGTGGCGCAAATAGGACTCATTAAAAAGAAGTTCATATAACATTTTGTCGTTTTAATGCAATATACATCATTCATATTTTAGATACAAATATGGAAGTTGACATTTTTTTTTTTGGATAATCTATAATGTATACCTTTAAAGTATGCATTTATATGGTCCCTCAAATTTCAATTGAAACAATTACATTCTTAAAGTTTTAATCGAGTTTCAATAAAATTCTTTCATCTAAATCTATTAATTTGTTTCAACGAAAGGGTGTCACTAGATTTACCTATAAGGGTATATTTGTCTAAAGAAAAATATGTGTCTCAAATACATTGGTACTTCTCTCTCTATATTTCACAGTATTTCTCAAATTTTCATTCTGTAGTTTTCTTTTTTAGTCTATTATCTTTTTTTTCTAAAAATCAGATAAAATAAAATAAGATTTTTTAGCCTACGCTACACACATAAAAAAAAAATTTACAGGACAAATATAATTTTTTACAAAAGTCATGTATTAGTCGTAGAAAGGTCATTTTGTCATAATAAATTAGTTAATTTTGATGCAAGGATTAAATTAAAATTCAATTAAACCTCTACGAATTTGATTTTTAAAATTAAAATTTTAAGGGCTAAATAAGAATTTAGTGCAAATTTTAAGAGTGTAAATTATAATTATTTTATTTTCCAACCGAGGAAGATCCCTCCCCCAGTGGAGAAGCAAAGAGCATCGTGGACTTGTGATGCACACAAAGGACAAGTTTGACGATATAGACATGTGTAAGATTGACATTTGCTTTTTGAGTTTGCCAAATTAGCCATGCAAGTTGACTTTTGGTTTTGCTTCTAGAGCACATTCCCCTACTTTGTATAAAATATTTTATTTTTATTTTCCCATTATATTTGCCTCATAGAACTTTTACCAATTATAAAACTTAGTGTTCATATGAGATATTATTTAGTTTAGTTACATATATACTTCATATTTTGTTTCATAGATTTTATGCAAATTTTCATCATCAACATTTTTTCACGTGTAACACATATGAATTGACACATTTTTCTCACAAATATGTGCCATGCCATATTGAAGACAAAAAAATAAAAAGAAAAAAAGAATAGCCCCATTTACGTGATACATTTGATTCAA
>CAUOFW020004269.1:460997-529992 GCA_963454935.2 Ilex paraguariensis | reverse complement strand
AAAAAAAAAATCAATAGAGCTTTGGTGGTTACCCACCCTTCATATTGTTCAAAACATGACATTTATTACAAATAGAACAAGAATCATGTATTTCATATTATATATATGAGAAGGAGAGTGAAGAAACATATATCTATATACATATATATATCTATAGATGAATTTGGGGTGTCACAGTGAGAGATTGAGAGAAAATCCCCTACCTTAAATCAAGATTCCAAGCTAAGACCCAAGCTTCAAGACCTTCTTGCTCTCCTTTCTTTTCCTCTTAATCTTCTCCTCCTAGGGTTTCAAAAGATTTGGGTGAGAGGGTAGCAAGAATGGAAGAAAATGGGAGGAGAATGTATTCTTGAAGAATTTGAAGTTTTGATTTCTACAAGGTATAAATCCCTCTTGATTGGTATTTCTATCTTCCTCTCTTCCTCTAAAATGGTTCCTAGGGTTTGGAGGGGTGAAATGAATGCTAAAGGGACGACATTAGGTTTTTATAGGGCAAGAAAATCGAGCAAAACCCGATATTTTCTGTTCAGAAAAAATCGGGTTTCCTTCGTACTGTTCACAGATTTTTGGTGCGACTTCCAGGTCAGTTTTGACCCATTTAGAGGTCGAATTGGAAATTTTTCATGAAATACACTTTTGTAGCCCTAGATGTGTAATATTTCCTGTCAAAATTTCAGATTAATTGGACATCAGAATATAAAGTTATGATCAAAATATTAAGCAGTGTCCATCACCCCTTTTTACCCAATTTCACTCCAATTTGGTTTTACTTCTAAAATACTTCCTAACTTCTAATACATCCCATATTACCTCTCCCAATGTTTTCCGACCTCCCGAATTCAATGGTAATGTTATTTTGATAAAAAAAAATAATATATTTATTTAGTTACCTTTATCAATCTTAAACACATCCAAAAAAAAATTAAGTTTGACCCAAAAGTCAATCCGTTCGAAACTCAAACTTCATGATTAATATTTCAACAATGATTCTAAGTTTTTATCCTCATTTTATTCATATTTGGAAAACTCTTAAGATATTAGTATTCTTATTTAATTTTTAGTGCAGGGTCTTACAGAATTTCAGAATATTATGAATAATATTTTCAATCCTTATTATGGATTTTGTATTGTTTATATTGATGATATACTAATTTTTTTCTGAATCTCTTGACCAGCATTTTAAATATTTAAATAAATTCATTCAAGTAGTAAAAAAGAATGGATTAGTTATTTCTACTATTAAAATGAAATTATTTCAATTAAAAATTTGATTTTTGTATCATTATATTTAACAAGGGAGTATAGTCCCGATTGAAAGAAGTATTGAATTTGATTCTAAATTTCCTGATGAAATTAAAAATAAAAAACAATTACAAAGTGTTTTGGAAAGTTTAAATTATTTGACAGACTTTTATAAGAATCTAGCCCAAGATACTGCTATTTTATATTCTAGACTTAAGAAANAATTTGATTTTTGTATCATTATATTTAACAAGGGAGTATAGTCCCGATTGAAAGAAGTATTGAATTTGCTTCTAAATTTTCTGATGAAATTAAAAATAAAAAACAATTACAAAGTGTTTTGGAAAGTTTAAATTATTTGATAGACTTTTATAAGAATCTAGCCCAAGATACTGCTATTTTATATTCTAGACTTAAGAAAAATCTATTCCCATGGACAGATCTTCGTACTGAAGCTGTAAGAAAAAATATGCTTAAAGCTAAACATTTACCATGTGCCTTTCATTGGTAAATCCATAATGATATAAAATTGTTGAGACTGATGCCTCAGATAAAGGATTTGGGGGTTTTCTTAAGCAAAGATATCTCAATACTAATAAGGAATTACTTATTAGATTTACTTTGGCTAAATGAGGATCTACTCAATTAAATTATTCTACTATCAAAAAAGAAATTTTATCCATTGTAAAATGCATAAGTAAATTTCAAGATGGTTTATCAAATCAAGAATTCTTATTAAGAATTGATTGTAGTTTTGCCAAAAATGTTATTGAACAAGATGTAAAGAACATTGTTTCTAAATAGATTTTTGCAAGATGACAGACTATTCTTTATGTTTTTTATTTTAAAATTGAATATGTTAAAATATAATTGAATGTTTTTCCCGATTTTATAACAAAAGAATTTTTTCAGGGCTCTCTTAAATAGGGGCCAGAGTGGTAACAGTGGTCGAGGCCGCGGAAGAGGAAGATCTAGGGGAAGGACCCAAATCAATGCATATTACCCCCTTCTTAATGAATCAAAACAACTTAAAGTTGTTAATAATCAACTTTCTAAAGAAGGATCATCAAGTAAGAATGATGATGACAGTTATACCGTCGTAAGATCTCAAAAATCAATTAAAGAGGCCTTAATAGCCAAACCTAAGTTAAATTATACAGAGTTAAATACTCTTCCTGTGTAATGCCCCGATTTTTTTCTTCTTTTCGGAGACGTTAATTGATATAAGAATACCTAAATAAAAATAATAGAGTGCTAATTATCCTGATTAACCATCAAAATTATTATTTTATTATATTNCACACTAAAACAATATTTCTTGCCTTTAATTTTTCGATTGAAAGACCTCTTTTATCCTTAGATCCCGACATTACCTTCCAACTAATCAAATGATCATTCCTTTCGTCATCAAATCCTTCACACAAGAAATCACTCATCATTTTTTTCAATCTTTATAGCTATTTTCTCAGGAAGTTTAAATAAAGATAAAAAATAAGTGGGAATACCAACTAAAATAGATTGTANAAAATCGCAATTGATTAAGATTGAAGAGTAAAGATTGAATCAGAAGACTTGAAGATATGATATGAATTTAATCCTAATAAGAGTCCAAGATAGAAGAAAACTCATTTAAAGTTGGATTAGGAAAGTATCATAGAAGAATAAGGATTTAATACGTTTTCAGTATTCTGGTCATAACTTTTGACTCTGATTTCTGATTTACTTGATTTTTGGGGACTAGAAAGAAGACTCCAAGGGTTACAAAAGTGTATTTCACGAAATTTTCGTGATTCAACCTTTAAATATGCGCAATCTAAGCTCAAAATCTGGACAGATTTTGTACACGCGCCCCAAAGATTTTATTCACGAAATTTAACTTTACAAGATTTCTTTTTGGAAATGAATTCCTTCCAAAACAACCTTATATCTTCTACTTATACTTAGGATTTATTTTTAGTATAAATAAGGGCTTTCATCTAGGATTTGGGTATGATTTTTTTCCCATCTTTTCTTTTATAGTTTTAGTTTGTCATGTCTGGCTAGAAGGCTAAGCTAGGGCTAGGGGAGAACCTCTTAATGAAGTTCGGTAATGTTATTAATTATGAATTTAATGATTTATGATATTTTATTCTCGTTCCTTTTAATTTTNGGCTAGGGGAGAACCTCTCAATGAAGTTCGGTAATGTTATTAATTATGAATTTAATGATTTATGATATTTTATTCNACTAGATATAAAAAAGAAGTATTGTAATTGGATATAAAAAAGAACTCTTAAAAACTTTCTCGGAAACTAGACTTATACTCATATCAAATATAAGAGACTCATTTGTTTTTTACTTAAATCAAAGGAGATTTAAATTTATATTAAAATTTTTAATAGTGAGATTACACCATTCTTTAAAAATTCAATTGTCACTTTTTATTTTATTTTAAATTTAGTTTTGTTCTCATTTAAATTTGAGTTTTTTCATTGGAGAGGTATATATCAAATCAAATTTTTTATCTTTTTTTTATTTAAATTTGAATAAGGGTTTAAATTTTCATTAAATGCGATTCTTTGACATTTCAGAGTGTGTTGATTAAATTTTGTGGCATCGAGAGTCGTGGAGAGAAAATAATATATTTGAGTGATAATGAATTTTATATCATTAGATGAAATAAGATAAAAATTGAATTAATCTCGACCATTGTTATATTTTTATAAATGTGCAATTTAAATTATTGGCTGTAAATTGATAAATGGATGGATCGGAAATCTGCCCATTATATTGTAAAAAATTATATTAAAAACCAAAAAGGTTAAAAAAAAAGAAAAAAGGAGAATTGAAGTTTGTTTGGATATTTTGGGAAGAGAAAAAGAAGGGGGGAAAAAAAGAACAAAAGAAAAGGGGTTGTTCTGTCTTATTCTGTGGATGAATCTGAGAGTAAAAAGAGAAAAAAAATTACCTAAGTTGGAGAGAGAAAGCGACAGATAGGAATTGGGGGCTAGGAGAGAGAAAAGTCTCTGCAAAAGAGCTTTGACTCTCTCTTTCAACATCCATGGCGGATTTACAACTTGAATCCATCTTTTTACCCTGCCGTCACTTCCCCAACCACCCTTTTATTTCTATCTTTAACTAATTAATTCAATACTTTGACCTTCAAACCCATCTGCGTTTTCTCAGTTTTTCCCAAAAATCCCAAGAAAAGGAAAAGATCCAAGGTGGGTTATTCTCTGCAACATTTCATTATAGGTACCTTCATGGCTTCTGGGTTTTCTTGATATCTCTGCAACTCTTGTTTTTTTTGGATCTTTTTGTTGTTTTTCTAGCCAATATATTTGTTTTTCAAGCATTTTGATAATGTTCCGGAGTTCTTGGAGATTTCTTCCAAAACCTGCCTGTCTCTGTTTTCTTGGCTTGTGGATGTTTTTTGGATTTTTTCTTGGGAAAGTCCAATATTTGATTGGTTCTTTTCTATATTTCTCGTGGTTCTTCAAAACTGTGGGTTGGATTCGTATTGATTTTCTTGATTTATGCTCAACATACAATTTTTCAGTGGCAATTCTAATATGATTCATTGGGTTTCCTTCAGAATCTCCGGGATATAGGTAAATATCAAGATTTGAACCTTTGAATCATGGGAAATTGCTGTGTGGTTCCTGTTGGTTCTTCAGAGAAGAGGAAAAAGGAAAAGAAAAAGAACAAACCCAATCCATTCTCAATAGATTACCATGCAAATCATAGATCTGGAGACAAGCTTGTTGTGTTAAAGGATCCAACGGGCCGTGACATTAACCAGAGTTATGATCTGGGTCGTGAGCTAGGTAGAGGTGAATTTGGAATCACATATTTGTGTACAGATGTGGATACAGGCGAGAAATTTGCCTGCAAATCAATATCGAAAAAGAAGCTTAGGACTGCTGTGGATATTGAGGACGTGAGGAGAGAGGTTGAGATTATGAGGCATTTGCCTAAGCATCCCAATATTGTCAGCTTGAAGGATACATATGAGGATGACAATGCAGTTCACATTGTCATGGAATTGTGTGAGGGTGGAGAATTGTTCGATCGGATCGTGGCGAGGGGGCATTATACAGAGAGGGCGGCTGCAGCTGTCATGAGGACAATTGTGGAAGTTGTTCAGGTACAAGATTGACCAATTTTTACGTTGTTAAATTGTTGTAGGCTTAAATGTTAATTGGATTATGTATCATCTTGGAATTGGGTTTTTTTGTTATTTACTAATTTGCATATGTTTGTTGAATTAGGCTATATTGTTGTTGTTGTGGGTTTTGTAATATTTGTTCATTATAGAATTACATACCCTGTTAATTTTGTTGATAAATAAAATCTTTTTTTTAGTGTGGAGCTAGATTAGTTTGTGGAGAACCTTGTTTGTTGAAGCTGTACTTGATACTAGGAAATTTAGTCTCCATTTAATGGGTATTGTACTTGGCAGCGTATGTTCATTATGTTCCTAGAAGTTGCTGTATATACCTATGGGGTAGCACTAAGATATCGAAAAGTAAATTTTCAGCACCACATCTCGTCTTGTTGATCAATGAGAGTGTGACATGAGTAATACCTTTGCATCTTATTCTTTTATTTGATTTATTATTTTTGCAATTAATGGCTACAAATTAATTCAACCAAAAATCGATGGTTGAAAATGACTTGTTGGTGAGGTTACTTTTTGGTACTATAATGTCACTCATAAATATATGTTTCCACATGCTGAAACTTCTTGAATGTGACTAATTTTATTCTTTAATGGTCATATACACTATCATGTGTCAGCTAAAAGTTTGCTTTCAATCTTTTCAGCAAATGTACACCTTTGCAGGTTGTTTTTATGCTTTTCTTTCATTTCTCTTTTCTGATGTACTAGATTTATGATTTATCCCATTGGCTCTGTAATAGTTCTCAAATGCTTCACTAGCTTTGGCCTTTCCATGGTGTTCACCAGTCCAGGTTACTCTGGCCTTTCATGCGATCTTCTTGCGGGAGTATTTTGTTGTCTTATAAGTAGCTTTTTCTAACCTTGAGTCTTTGGTATCAGCAGATCATGAATCTGTCTTTGTCTCTGTCTCTCTGCATGTGTGTGTGTTTGGCTCATTGTTTGTCACTGATCATAACTAGGTTATATAAATTGGGTGGTACTAGCCCCTTTTAATTAAGCTTGTTCCTTTTTGCGAATCGTAGTTTATGCTTCCTATGAATTTCAGATGTGTCACAGGCATGGAGTGATGCATCGGGATCTCAAACCAGAGAATTTTCTTTTTGGAAACAAGAAGGAAACAGCACCCTTAAAGGCAATCGATTTTGGGTTGTCAGTTTTCTTTAAACCTGGTAATGAATTGTCCCAATTGCTTTTATTTTTTATGACTCAATTGCATTTATAATGCATTCAGAACATTTTCTTTGCCAAGCTGAATTGGAAATATCAGCATTAGGTGCTTAACGTCATAATTGTATTTTTGTATGTTTTTCCCTACTATACCTTAAGTTGCATAATTTCTACAGGACAGCGCTTTACGGAGATAGTGGGAAGTCCTTATTACATGGCTCCAGAGGTCCTAAAACGTAATTATGGCCCAGAGGTTGATGTCTGGAGTGCTGGAGTTATCCTATACATTCTGCTTTGTGGTGTTCCACCTTTCTGGGCAGGTGTGCTTCTTTAATTCCAACAATTGCAGTACCTTTGCTATATACTTTTTTTTTTATAGGAAACGGGAACTTTGCATTAATTAAAAATAAAAAGTACATCAAAAAATTGGATTAGGAATCCAACCAAGTAGTAGAAAAAAAAAAACAACGGAAAAGGATAAAAAAATATAAAAGTCTAGAAATTAGATGAAACTCTCCAATCCGCTAAAATAGTAAAAAGCGGAATTCCTTTAAAGTTGCTGGTTACTGATGTCCAAAAAGACACTAATACATAAGTGCGATCCCATAATATTTCCATCCATTTGTGTTGATCTTAAAATATTTATGCATTTCTTTTCTTCTAAATAACCCAAAATGTAGCAAAAATAGCACAATGCCAAAGTGTCACGCCTCTATCAAGTCTCCCAGGACCTTTCCAATCTTCGATAAATAAGGATACACATAATTCAGGAATCACCCAACTCATGCTTGCAGACCAAACAACTTATTCCACAAGGACATAAGAATAGGGCACTGTAGGAATAAATGATCAATGCTTTCCAAAGCAGTTTTACTTAACACACACCATTGTGGGGAAAGACAGGTACGAGGTCTTCTTTTTGAAGGAAATCATTGGTCTTAATCTTATCATGTGCCACAGTCCATGCAAACACCTGTACTTTAATTGACGCCTTAGCCCTCTATATCATTGAAGTTGGGGCAAAAATAGGACAAGAAGGATCATCCACTAAAGAATCAAAGAAGGATTTACTAGAAAAGACACTAATCAAGAATCGAAAGAAAAACTATCAAATCCCTAGTGTCTTTATCATCTAAATTCCTATGAAAACTAAGTCCCCAGAGTCTGGATGATTGTAGACCGAATCATAGCGGAACGAATGTGCCATCAGAATTTGACAATTGATAGAGACATAAAAACAAAGATGAAAAAGATGACTCCTCAACCTATGCCTCCTCCCAAAAATGAATTCTCTCCCCATTACCCACTTTTAATTTAAGATTTTGGGAAAACCTCGTTACTCCCTGGGATATAAACTTCCACGGGTATTGAAAACTTTTCCTTTTAGCCCTATTAGCGTCTCATCCATCAACTTATAATCCATATTTGTTCTTGATAATCAAATGCCATAGTGAATTTTGTTCCAAAGGAAATGTCTAAAGCCACTTACCCACAAAAACAATATTTCTTGCCTTTAATTTTTCGATTGAAAGACCTCTTTTATCCTTAGATCCCGACATTACCTTCCAACTAATCAAATGATCATTCCTTTCGTCATCAAATCCTTCACACAAGAAATCACTCATCATTTTTTTCAATCTTTATAGCTATTTTCTCAGGAAGTTTAAATAAAGATAAAAAATAAGTGGGAATACCAACTAAAATAGATTGTACTAATGTTAACCTACCCTATTTGGAAATAAAAGCTCTCGACTACTTGCTCCCAAAAAGATAAAAGCAATGGATTTCCCCTCAAAGGCAAACCTAAATACTTCAAAGGCCATGCCCCCACTTGACACAACTTTTATCCATATTTACCTTCAAACTTGACATCAATTCAAACACCTCCACAATATTCTTAAAATTGACAATTTTTTCTTTATCTGCCACACACAAAAATATTGGATCATCAACGAACTGCAAGTGAGAAATAAAATATTATCCCTCCCTACAATAAATCTTTCCACAAGATTACAACTCTTCGCATGCCTCACTAACCTGCTAAGTCCATCAGCAATCAAAGTAAAGAGAAAAGGAGATAAGGATCCCGTTGTCTCAAGCCTCTAGAAATCTTAAATCTACCTATAGACTTCCTTTTAAGCATAACAGAGAAATTCATAGATCCTAACACCCCCTAATCCAACTTCTTCATCGACCACCATAACCTTTCTCTCTCCTCTACGGCATAGTCCAAAAAATTCCAATCCACGCCTTCTCAAAATCAATTTTAAAGACAAAACCCTCTATTTCTCTAGATTTATAATCATCGATAATCTCATTTGCCATGAGAGCTACATCAAGAATTTGTCTATCCTCTACAGAAGCTCGTTGACAATCAGAAATAGGATCACTAAGAGACTATCTTAATCTCAAAGATAATACTTTTGCAATGATTTTATNTCTCGTTCCTTTTAATTTTATTATTTGTTATTTATTTGTTTTATTTTTCCGTAGGTTAGATATTTCATAATTTTTATTTNCCTTTGCAATGATTTTATATAGACTAGTGTTACCATAGCCTTTCTCCTCTACGACATAGTCCAAGAAATCCCAATCCACGCCTTCTCAAAATCAATTTTAAAGACATATGGCAAGCCCCATTGCATGAAAAGCACAAAATGATCTTGTGGCGACTAGCAGCTGAATGCCTTCCAACAAAAAGCCTTCTGGCAAGTCGTTTCCCTATTGAAGATGTCTTATGCTCCATCTGCAAACAATCCACTGAAATGGATACCCATTTGTTCTTCCAATGTCCACTGGCCAGAATGATTCGGTTCACCACATGAGGGTTGTGCACTGATTCTTATGCCCATCTAAACATCCAAGAATGGAACACAACATTATCAATCCCACATCTCTATTTGGCCCAAATGGCCTACATAGCTCCAGTTTTGTCCTATTTACAGCCATTCTAGCAAACATTATCTGGAGACAGAGGAATGAAGTGCTATAACAGAAGGCAAAAATCTCACCTCAAGTTTGTTTACAAGAGGAGCTCAATAGCTTCAATGAATTCATGGCAGTGAAAGCCCAATCTGTTCAATATAACGCAGCACAAGAAAGTCCTGGTGGCAATCTCTTTTAGAAATGGAACCCCCAATATGAAGGAGAGATCAAAATTAATTTTGATGCAGCAATAAGTAATTCAGGGTCTTGTTTAGCAGCATAGCAAGAGAATCAGACGGGACAGTAATTGAAGCAATCCTTCAAACAAGCACAGAAGACGACCCTCTTGCTGCTGAAGCTTTGGCTGCTCACAATGCTGCATTATGGGCTCACAGTAAGGAATGGAACTATGTAATTCTGGAGGGAGATTCACAAACTGTCATCCATGCAGCAATGCTAGACCACATCAAGCCACATTGGTCTATCTCTTCAATAATCTACAACCTGAAACACCTACAGAGGTTACACAGAACATGGAGAATGTCTCACACTCGAAGAACCGCTAATGTTGTCACGCACGAACGAACTAGCCAAATGGTGATTACAGATGCAGAATTCAGGCAGTCTCCACTCTGAAGAAATACCTTGCAAGGTCAAAGAATGTGTGCTAAAGGAAAAATTGGGAAGACCTCTAGACAGTTATAGTACAGGTTCTTAAGTACCCTTGTATCTCACCTTTTTTTGTAGCAAAAAAGAAAAGAAGGGATAGTTTTGGGGAATCACTCACCAAGCAAGGGACTCACTCACCTTCAAGAGAGGAATCATTCAATTCTCAAATGGAGGCTCAAAGCACTCAATCACAATTTTCATCAAACAAAACTCTATCTCCCTTATTCCAATTGCAAGCATAAATACTACGAAGAACTATAGGCAAACAACACTAACTATTACATAGGCAAAAGGTATTGTTCTCTTGGAACCACTCATTGACTATAGGGACTTGAGTTCCTTGAAAGTCCACCACCTTAATAAAAGCTCATTGGAAAATGTCGTTCACTATTTGCGTTGTTTTGACTGCGTCATGTTTAAGTGGGATCTTCATGCAATTACAGCACATATTTATTCTGGTTTTGGTTCTCCAAATTTTGTATTTTTCTTGCAGAAACTGAACAAGGAGTAGCACAAGCAATTATTCGCTCTGTCATTGATTTTAAGAGAGATCCATGGCCTAAAGTTTCAGACAATGCAAAGGATCTTGTAAAGAAAATGCTTGATCCTGACCCAAAGAGCCGGCTTACAGCTCAGGAAGTGCTTGGTAATGTAGATTAAATTCGTGTTTCACACCTGTTGAAATTATTACTCATTGTGAATAAAGTGCTGAATTACTTTTTTCGATTTTGTTCATATTTTGTAAATGCAGAGCATCCGTGGATACAAAATGCAAAGAAGGCTCCAAATGTCACACTGGGCGAAACTGTGAAAGCAAGGCTTAAACAATTTTCAGTGATGAACAAGCTCAAGAAANTTAATTATCACTTTTTATTTTATTTTAAATTTAATTTTGTTCTCATTTAAATTTGAGTTTTTTCATTACAGAGGTATATATCAAATCAAATTTTTTATCTTTTTTTTATTTAAATTTGAATAAGGGTTTAAATTTTCATTAAATGCGATTCTTTGACATTTCAGAGTGTGTTGATTAAATTTTGTGGCATCGAGAGTCGTGGAGAGAAAATAATATATTTGAGTGATAATGAATTTTATATCATTAGATGAAATAAGATAAAAATTGAATTAATCTCGACCATTGTTATATTTTTATAAATGTGCAATTTAAATTATTGGCTGTAAATTGATAAATGGATGGATCGGAAATCTGCCCATTATATTGTAAAAATTATATTAAAAACCAAAAAGGTTAAAAAAAAAGAAAAAAAGGAGAATTGAAGTTTGTTTGGATATTTTGGGAAGAGAAAAAGAAGGGGGGAAAAAAAGAACAAAAGAAAAGGGGTTGTTCTGTCTTATTCTGTGGATGAATCTGAGAGTAAAAAGAGAAAAAAAATTACCTAAGTTGGAGAGAGAAAGCGACAGATAGGAATTGGGGGCTAGGAGAGAGAAAAGTCTCTGCAAAAGAGCTTTGACTCTCTCTTTCAACATCCATGGCGGATTTACAACTTGAATCCATCTCTTTACCCTGCCGTCACTTCCCCAACCACCCTTTTATTTCTATCTTTAACTAATTAATTCAATACTTTGACCTTCAAACCCATCTGCGTTTTCTCAGTTTTTCCCAAAAATCCCAAGAAAAGGAAAAGATCCAAGGTGGGTTATTCTCTGCAACATTTCATTATAGGTACCTTCATGGCTTCTGGGTTTTCTTGATATCTCTGCAACTCTTGTTTTTTTTGGATCTTTTTGTTGTTTTTCTAGCCAATATATTTGTTTTTCAAGCATTTTGATAATGTTCCGGAGTTCTTGGAGATTTCTTCCAAAACCTGCCTGTCTCTGTTTTCTTGGCTTGTGGATGTTTTTTGGATTTTTTCTTGGGAAAGTCCAATATTTGATTGGTTCTTTTCTATATTTCTCGTGGTTCTTCAAAACTGTGGGTTGGATTCGTATTGATTTTCTTGATTTATGCTCAACATACAATTTTTCAGTGGCAATTCTAATATGATTCATTGGGTTTCCTTCAGAATCTCCGGGATATAGGTAAATATCAAGATTTGAACCTTTGAATCATGGGAAATTGCTGTGTGGTTCCTGTTGGTTCTTCAGAGAAGAGGAAAAAGGAAAAGAAAAAGAACAAACCCAATCCATTCTCAATAGATTACCATGCAAATCATAGATCTGGAGACAAGCTTGTTGTGTTAAAGGATCCAACGGGCCGTGACATTAACCAGAGTTATGATCTGGGTCGTGAGCTAGGTAGAGGTGAATTTGGAATCACATATTTGTGTACAGATGTGGATACAGGCGAGAAATTTGCCTGCAAATCAATATCGAAAAAGAAGCTTAGGACTGCTGTGGATATTGAGGACGTGAGGAGAGAGGTTGAGATTATGAGGCATTTGCCTAAGCATCCCAATATTGTCAGCTTGAAGGATACATATGAGGATGACAATGCAGTTCACATTGTCATGGAATTGTGTGAGGGTGGAGAATTGTTCGATCGGATCGTGGCGAGGGGGCATTATACAGAGAGGGCGGCTGCAGCTGTCATGAGGACAATTGTGGAAGTTGTTCAGGTACAAGATTGACCAATTTTTACGTTGTTAAATTGTTGTAGGCTTAAATGTTAATTGGATTATGTATCATCTTGGAATTGGGTTTTTTTGTTATTTACTAATTTGCATATTTTTGTTGAATTAGGCTATATTGTTGTTGTTGTGGGTTTTGTAATATTTGTTCATTATAGAATTACATACCCTGTTAATTTTGTTGATAAATAAAATCTTTTTTTTAGTGTGGAGCTAGATTAGTTTGTGGAGAACCTTGTTTGTTGAAGCTGTACTTGATACTAGGAAATTTAGTCTCCATTTAATGGGTATTGTACTTGGCTGCGTATGTTCATTATGTTCCTAGAAGTTGCTGTATATACCTATGGGGTAGCACTAAGATATCGAAAAGTAAATTTTCAGCACCACATCTCGTCTTGTTGATCAATGAGAGTGTGACATGAGTAATACCTTTGCATCTTATTCTTTTATTTGATTTATTATTTTTGCAATTAATGGCTACAAATTAATTCAACCAAAAATCGATGGTTGAAAATGACTTGTTGGTGAGGTTACTTTTTGGTACTATAATGTCACTCATAAATATATGTTTCCACATGCTGAAAATTCTTGAATGTGACTAATTTTATTCTTTAATGGTCATATACACTATCATGTGTCAGCTAAAAGTTTGCTTTCAATCTTTTCAGCAAATGTACACCTTTGCAGGTTGTTTTTATGCTTTTCTTTCATTTCTCTTTTCTGATGTACTAGATTTATGATTTATCCCATTGGCTCTGTAATAGTTCTCAAATGCTTCACTAGCTTTGGCCTTTCCATGGTGTTCACCAGTCCAGGTTACTCTGGCCTTTCATGCGATCTTCTTGCGGGAGTATTTTGTTGTCTTATAAGTAGCTTTTTCTAACCTTGAGTCTTTGGTATCAGCAGATCATGAATCTGTCTTTGTCTCTGTCTCTCTGCATGTGTGTGTGTTTGGCTCATTGTTTGTCACTGATCATAACTAGGTTATATAAATTGGGTGGTACTTGCCCCTTTTAATTAAGCTTGTTCCTTTTTGCGAATCGTAGTTTATGCTTCCTATGAATTTCAGATGTGTCACAGGCATGGAGTGATGCATCGGGATCTCAAACCAGAGAATTTTCTTTTTGGAAACAAGAAGGAAACAGCACCCTTAAAGGCAATCGATTTTGGGTTGTCAGTTTTCTTTAAACCTGGTAATGAATTGTCCCAATTGCTTTTATTTTTTATGACTCAATTGCATTTATAATGCATTCAGAACATTTTCTTTGCCAAGCTGAATTGGAAATATCAGCATTAGGTGCTTAACGTCATAATTGTATTTTTGTATGTTTTTCCCTACTATACCTTAAGTTGCATAATTTCTACAGGACAGCGCTTTACGGAGATAGTGGGAAGTCCTTATTACATGGCTCCAGAGGTCCTAAAACGTAATTATGGCCCAGAGGTTGATGTCTGGAGTGCTGGAGTTATCCTATACATTCTGCTTTGTGGTGTTCCACCTTTCTGGGCAGGTGTGCTTCTTTAATTCCAACAATTGCAGTACCTTTGCTATATACTTTTTTTTTTATAGGAAACGGGAACTTTGCATTAATTAAAAATAAAAAGTACATCAAAAAATTGGATTAGGAATCCAACCAAGTAGTGGAAAAAAAAAAACAACTGAAAAGGATAAAAAAATATAAAAGCCTAGAAATTAGATGAAACTCTCCAATCCGCTAAAATAGTAAAAAGCGGAATTCCTTTAAAGTTGCTGGTTACTGATGTCCAAAAAGACACTAATACATAAGTGCGATCCCATAATATTTCCATCCATTTGTGTTGATCTTAAAATATTTATGCATTTCTTTTCTTCTAAATAACCCAAAATGTAGCAAAAATAGCACAATGCCAAAGTGTCACGCCTCTATCAAGTCTCCCAGGACCTTTCCAATCTTCGATAAATAAGGATACACATAATTCAGGAATCACCCAACTCATGCTTGCAGACCAAACAACTTATTCCACAAGGACATAAGAATAGGGCACTGTAGGAATAAATGATCAATGCTTTCCAAAGCAGTTTTACTTAACACACACCATTGTGGGGAAAGACAGGTACGAGGTCTTCTTTTTGAAGGAAATCATTGGTCTTAATCTTATCATGTGCCACAGTCCATGCAAACACCTGTACTTTAATTGACGCCTTAGCCCTCTATATCATTGAAGTTGGGGCAAAAATAGGACAAGAAGGATCATCCACTAAAGAATCAAAGAAGGATTTACTAGAAAAGACACTAATCAAGAATCGAAAGAAAAACTATCAAATCCCTAGTGTCTTTATCATCTAAATTCCTATGAAAACTAAGTCCCCAGAGTCTGGATGATTGTAGACCGAATCATAGCGGAACGAATGTGCCATCAGAATTTGACAATTGATAGAGACATAAAAACAAAGATGAAAAAGATGACTCCTCAACCTATGCCTCCTCCCAAAAATGAATTCTCTCCCCATTACCCACTTTTAATTTAAGATTTTGGGAAAACCTCGTTACTCCCTGGGATATAAACTTCCACGGGTATTGAAAACTTTTCCTTTTAGCCCTATTAGCGTCTCATCCATCAACTTATAATCCATATTTGTTCTTGATAATCAAATGCCATAGTGAATTTTGTTCCAAAGGAAATGTCTAAAGCCACTTACCCACAAAAACAATATTTCTTGCCTTTAATTTTTCGATTGAAAGACCTCTTTTATCCTTAGATCCCGACATTACCTTCCAACTAATCAAATGATCATTCCTTTCGTCATCAAATCCTTCACACAAGAAATCACTCATCATTTTTTTCAATCTTTATAGCTATTTTCTCAGGAAGTTTAAATAAAGATAAAAAATAAGTGGGAATACCAACTAAAATAGATTGTACTAATGTTAACCTACCCTATTTGGAAATAAAAGCTCTCGACTACTTGCTCCCAAAAAGATAAAAGCAATGGATTTCCCCTCAAAGGCAAACCTAAATACTTCAAAGGCCATGCCCCCACTTGACACAACTTTTATCCATATTTACCTTCAAACTTGACATCAATTCAAACACCTCCACAATATTCTTAAAATTGACAATTTTTTCTTTATCTGCCACACACAAAAATATTGGATCATCAACGAACTGCAAGTGAGAAATAAAATATTATCCCTCCCTACAATAAATCTTTCCACAAGATTACAACTCTTCGCATGCCTCACTAACCTGCTAAGTCCATCAGCAATCAAAGTAAAGAGAAAAGGAGATAAGGATCCCGTTGTCTCAAGCCTCTAGAAATCTTAAATCTACCTATAGACTTCCTTTTAAGCATAACAGAGAAATTCATAGATCCTAACACCCCCTAATCCAACTTCTTCATCGACCACCATAACCTTTCTCTCTCCTCTACGGCATAGTCCAAAAAATTCCAATCCACGCCTTCTCAAAATCAATTTTAAAGACAAAACCCTCTATTTCTCTAGATTTATAATCATCGATAATCTCATTTGCCATGAGAGCTACATCAAGAATTTGTCTATCCTCTACAGAAGCTCGTTGACAATCAGAAATAGGATCACTAAGAGACTATCTTAATCTCAAAGATAATACTTTTGCAATGATTTTATATAGACTAGTGTTACCATAGCCTTTCTCCTCTACGACATAGTCCGAGAAATCCCAATCCACGCCTTCTCAAAATCAATTTTAAAGACATATGGCAAGCCCCNTATTTTATACTTTTTAATGTGGTGTGAAGATTTTTCCCGATGGAGGTACTGTGTGAGCTTTGTGATGTGTATAGGCATCCCATTGAGGTTTGCCTTGTAATTCCAACTGCTCGAAAATTTTTGAGAGACGGGACAATTGTCTTACCTAATTCTTTTCAACCTTACTCCGACCATTGTTCTGAAAATTTTTATCTCAATGTTGATTGGGGGAATGAACATTATCAGTTACCTATATATGCCNATAATGAATTTTATATCATTAGATGAAATAAGATAAAAATTGAATTAATCTCGACCATTGTTATATTTTTATAAATGTGCAATTTAAATTATTGGCTGTAAATTGATAANCTCAATGTTGATTGGGGGAATGAACATTATCAGTTACCTATATATGCCACATCATCACATGACCCTCCTCAATATCCACCTTACCATGACCCACAAGAAAAGAATTTGGAAGACATTTTTTGTGAATTTATGCAAAGCCAACAAGCTTTCAATGCCCAAATAAGCCAAGATATTGAAGAGACAAAAAATATGCTCAATACATTAAAACAAGAACAAGAGGTTGACAATAGTCAATATAGTGAGAGTGATTCTTTTTCTGAATTACAAATTGAGGATGAATCTATTAATACTCTTGATAGTGAAGAATTAAGTGACATTATTATTTCACAAGAGGCTAATGAGCCCAAAGACCTTTTATTATTAACAAGTAGTAATGAGATTCATATATCTAATTTTGGTGAGGGTATGAAAGTTGAGTTGTGTGTTGTAATTGATAAAAATCTATTTGCTATTTCATTTTTAGATTTGCAAAAAAAATTATATATCTCCCTTTTCTTGCATGTTCAAAAGATATATTGGGTATATGAGTGGATAGGTCGATTAAATGAGTTACTTCGACACCATATTTTTAAGCCAATAAAATTGAATGGACGCATATTCAAATCTGATTTTAAGCTGGATTGAGTGTGACATTTTATTTTTATTTGTACATAGTAGTTAGAATTTATTTTATTTGTTTGTTTAATTTTAGTTTCCTTTCTGTTTGTTTCCATTTATAGTTTTCTTTGTTTGTTGAGTTTTTATTTTTAGGTTTTAGAGTTGTTGTAGTACCAGGTATTCCTATCCATTTGATCTTTATTCATTATTTTTATTGAACATTAAGACATTTATTTTTACGTTGAGGACAATGTTGGATTTAGGTTAGAGGGAATGAGTATGTTTTGTGTTGTGAAAATTCCTAGTTTATATATTTTTTTTAATTTATTTACTTTGCTAAAAAAAAATTTTAAAAAATAAATAAACAAATAAAAATTTTTTGATGGTTATTAAATATTTAAATAACATTTTTATGCATAAATTGACACCACAATATAGAAATAATTTGCGTAACTTTAAATATGTAGCTGTTTAAGTATCACATAGAACTTTATTCTATATTTTTGTATCTCATATCATGTTCTTATAAAAACTCACAATTTGTACACTNTAAAAAAATAAATAAAAAAATAAAATTTTTTTGATGGTTATTAAATATTTAAATAACATTTTTATGCATAAATTGACACCACAATATAGAAATAATTTGCGTAACTTTAAATATGTAGCTGTTTAAGTATCACATAGAACTTTATTCTATATTTTTGTATCTCATATCATGTTCTTATAAAAACTCACAATTTGTACACTTTGGACTTTACCAAGTTGAAAATTTGTTAGGTATTTTACCTTGAAAACTTGAAACATATAGTGGAGATGCATAAAAACCCTGGTGAGTTTTGATCTAATTTTTTTTGGAGGGTTATTTACATTTACTCAATGAAGAATATTTTTATTCAGCTAATCTCCTTCAATAGTCTCATTATTTTTGTTTTTGTCAACACCAATATTATGAATGATTGCTTGACTTTAAATTATTTGCATGGGGAGTGTGNGGTTATTTACATTTACTCAATGAAGAATATTTTTATTCAGCTAATCTCCTTCAATAGTCTCATTATTTTTGTTTTTGTCAACACCAATATTATGAATGATTCCTTAACTTTAAATTATTTGCATGGGGAGTGTGGAATCAAAAGCTCTTGAGATATGATTTTAGGCCATCTTTGATATTATTTGAGTTTAAGCCTTATTTTTTGAATATTATTATCCCTAGAAGTCATGATTGAACTTTGAAATAAAATTTTATTTTATTTTTTTATAACCCAACATATAATAACCAAGCCAATGATAAAAAAAGTGAGTTCTGCATAATTGTGAATATCTGCATTAGATGTCTTGCTNGTCATGATTGAACTTTGAAATAAAATTTTATTTTATTTTTTTATAACCCAACATATAATAACCAAGCCAATGAAAAAAAATAATATCCTTTACCCTTTGTTATCCCGATATTGAGCTTTTTATTGTTTATGTAATTTGGGAGATGTTGGTTGAGAAAAGATGATANCCATTGCATGAAAAGCACAAAATGATCTTGTGGCGACTAGCAGCTGAATGCCTTCCAACAAAAAGCCTTCTGGCAAGTCGATTCCCTATTGAAGATGTCTTATGCTCCATCTGCAAACAATCCACTGAAATGGATACCCATTTGTTCTTCCAATGTCCACTGGCCAGAATGATTCGGTTCACCACATGAGGGTTGTGCACTGATTCTTATGCCCATCTAAACATCCAAGAATGGAACACAACATTATCAATCCCACATCTCTATTTGGCCCAAATGGCCTACATAGCTCCAGTTTTGTCCTATTTACAGCCATTCTAGCAAACATTATCTGGAGACAGAGGAATGAAGTGCTATAACAGAAGGCAAAAATCTCACCTCAAGTTTGTTTACAAGAGGAGCTCAATAGCTTCAATGAATTCATGGCAGTGAAAGCCCAATCTGTTCAATATAACGCAGCACAAGAAAGTCCTGGTGGCAATCTCTTTTAGAAATGGAACCCCCAATATGAAGGAGAGATCAAAATTAATTTTGATGCAGCAATAAGTAATTCAGGGTCTTGTTTAGCAGCATAGCAAGAGAATCAGACGGGACAGTAATTGAAGCAATCCTTCAAACAAGCACAGAAGACGACCCTCTTGCTGCTGAAGCTTTGGCTGCTCACAATGCTGCATTATGGGCTCACAGTAAGGAATGGAACTATGTAATTCTGGAGGGAGATTCACAAACTGTCATCCATGCAGCAATGCTAGACCACATCAAGCCACATTGGTCTATCTCTTCAATAATCTACAACCTGAAACACCTACAGAGGTTACACAGAACATGGAGAATGTCTCACACTCTAAGAACCGCTAATGTTGTCACGCACGAACGAACTAGCCAAATGGTGATTACAGATGCAGAATTCAGGCAGTCTCCACTCTGAAGAAATACCTTGCAAGGTCAAAGAATGTGTGCTAAAGGAAAAATTGGGAAGACCTCTAGACAGTTATAGTACAGGTTCTTAAGTACCCTTGTATCTCACCTTTTTTTGTAGCAAAAAAGAAAAGAAGGGATAGTTTTGGGGAATCACTCACCAAGCAAGGGACTCACTCACCTTCAAGAGAGGAATCATTCAATTCTCAAATGGAGGCTCAAAGCACTCAATCACAATTTTCATCAAACAAAACTCTATCTCCCTTATTCCAATTGCAAGCATAAATACTACGAAGAACTATAGGCAAACAACACTAACTATTACATAGGCAAAAGGTATTGTTCTCTTGGAACCACTCATTGACTATAGGGACTTGAGTTCCTTGAAAGTCCACCACCTTAATAAAAGCTCATTGGAAAATGTCGTTCACTATTTGCGTTGTTTTGACTGCGTCATGTTTAAGTGGGATCTTCATGCAATTACAGCACATATTTATTCTGGTTTTGGTTCTCCAAATTTTGTATTTTTCTTGCAGAAACTGAACAAGGAGTAGCACAAGCAATTATTCGCTCTGTCATTGATTTTAAGAGAGATCCATGGCCTAAAGTTTCAGACAATGCAAAGGATCTTGTAAAGAAAATGCTTGATCCTGACCCAAAGAGCCGGCTTACAGCTCAGGAAGTGCTTGGTAATGTAGATTAAATTCGTGTTTCACACCTGTTGAAATTATTACTCATTGTGAATAAAGTGCTGAATTACTTTTTTCGATTTTGTTCATATTTTGTAAATGCAGAGCATCCGTGGATACAAAATGCAAAGAAGGCTCCAAATGTCACACTGGGCGAAACTGTGAAAGCAAGGCTTAAACAATTTTCAGTGATGAACAAGCTCAAGAAAAGAGCTTTAAAGGTAACAAATTGATAATTCAAATTTCTCCAAACTGAATCGAGTTCTTCATAACTATAAACAATCATGTCTGAACTGTTGTGTCATAAGTCTTGGCTTGACACTTCTATGATTCCTCTGTATTTTTCTGAACGGGCATGATTTCTCCTTGATTATTGAACTTTGAATGTCATGTGACAGGTGGTGGCTGAGCATCTGTCGGTGGAGGAAGTGGCAGGAATAAAGGAAGCATTCGATATGATGGACACCAGCAAGAGGGGCAAGATAAATCTTGAGGAGCTCAGAAATGGTTTGCAAAAGCTTGGTCACCAGATCCCTGATGCAGACCTTCAAATCCTGATGGAAGCTGTAAGCATTGTCATGTGTCCTATCCTACAATTTTTTCCCTTCATATTTTCTTTTATTATGACATCTGACTTTGGATTATTAATTATGGTGCACTGAGCTACTGATTCTCCTACACTGATTGCAATGTTGGTACATCACTTAAACTCTGCCTCTTCTCAACTTAGATAATAGATGACATTGTGCTCAATGAAAGAAACAGCTAACTGATATGTTCAGTATATGTGACAAAAATTGAGAAGAGAGAAAAGTAGCAGAACTGAGGACAGGAAGAGAACAATGTGGGGGAGAAACAGAGAGTAAGGAGAGAAAACACTCTAACTCTGTTATGTTCAATAGTCAATACCAAAATTGAGTCTTCCATTACATGAGGCCTATATTTATTGACAGTCCCCAAAAATAAGTACATCAAAAATTACGAAAAATAATAATAGTATTCATAGTCATAAATTCAAAAGAACAGACTGAAATAAAATCCCTAAAATTAATCTCAATGCCATGTATCCAATTCCCTTATGTTGCCCACTCATAAGCCTGTATCTAGCGGCAAATAAAGTCATCTGAGTGTTTTAAAAGTTTTATTCCCAGAACCTAATGAGTTTGACATGTTTTTTGTTTTCTATTCGTCTATAGTTCATTTGTATTTCCGTCATCCCTCTCTCTATCTCTTTGGTTCTTTATTTTCAACTTTACTAAATTTGGGAATCACTTGAAACAGCTTTGTTTTGCACTCATTGGTTGTTACATAATTTCTACAGGCTGATGTTGATAGAGATGGAACTCTGAATTGTGGGGAGTTTGTTGCTGTTTCTGTTCATCTTAGAAGGATGGCCAATGATGAGCACCTACATAAAGCTTTTGCATTCTTTGATCAAAACCACACTGGTTATATAGAGATTGAAGAGCTGCACGATGCCTTGAATGATGAAGATGAGATTAACAGTGAGGAAGTTATCCAAGCCATTATGCATGATGTTGACACAGATAAGGTCAGTGCCGATCTGTACATAGACAAATATCATTCGGATATTTTGCCTCTTTATGAGGACCGTCTCTTATATTGCTTTTATTTTATTGTTGGACATGACCAAATGGGCATACCTAGTGCACGAGGCTCCCGTCATTGCAGGGTCTGAGAGGGTTAGATATACACAGCCTTATCTTTGCAAGCACAGAGACTGTTTTCACAACTCGAATTCATGACCTTTAGGTCACAATGGAGCAACCTTACTGTTGCGCCAAGGCCCACCCTCTTATTGCACATGACTAAATCATCTTTTAATTTACTCTTTTTGTTTCCTGTAGTTGCAACTTCTTATCTTCTTCTATTTNAGAGTGAAAGGTCATGGAAAGAATATTGGTTGTGTAATGTGCATGTTCTCTCGGGATAGTCTTTTGAATTTCTGAATATCCTTCGTTTCAAAGCCCTAATCCAAAGGCCCCATTACAACCTTAAATAAAGTCCTATATCATCTCAAGAGTGTATTGATACATGACTTGTGTGAATAAGGAAGAGAATGATGATTATTTATATATTATGTGTTGATTTCCTTTCATGAGACTATGTCAAATCATTTTCTTTTGGATTATATTTTTTTTTATGGAATATGTGAGCATTATTTTGTTTTGACTTAAATATCTTCTTCTCACATGTGATATTTGAGTGAATAGTCACTATAATCTGAGAGAATCTTTTATGAGTGAATTATCTAGTGAGATTTGACATTGAGACGAATAGTTGATAGTTATAGAGGTGATTATCAGATAAATTGTTAACTTGGTATAGTTAATTCACACTACACACGAGTTTATATGGGAACATGATAAGTACTTACATTTATATAGCGTAGAATTCTATATTTTGCTTTTCATGTGCTTACAAAAAGGTTTGTAACTCAGAATTTTTATATTGTGGTAGCAATTTGTGTTATAAAATNTCATCTAAAATCAAAAAGAAAATGGATGGAAATTTAATTATTTGTGTTGAGATGTATTTTATTTGTCTATATATTATGTATACATTAATTTCATATAAAAATACAATGATAAAATATGTATTTATATNAAGGTTTGTAACTCAGAATTTTTATATTGTGGTAGCAATTTGTGTTATAAAATTATTATTCAGATATTTGATCACACGGTGATATTTGTGGGTATCATCTCTGGAAACCCTCACGAGACTATACTCGCCCACTAGGGGGAACTTAGGGGTTTAAAGGCTTGTTGTATATGCTAAATGCAATCGTGAGGCCTACGAAAGTGGATTTATGTTTTATTTTATTAGATTATTTAGTTTTTTAAGTTTTAGTTTTTAGATTTTAGGATTTATGTATTACTAGGGACTAGTAATATTCAGGTTGGGGGGTGTGATTAACCATCAAAATTACTATTTTATTATATTTAATGATTGGTTAATTACATATTATTTGTGATTAAATGTGTTGAATTCCTTGATTTTTTAGTTTGATACTTTTTCTAGTTGTTTGGTTTATTTTGCAGGTAAATTGGTTGATTTAAAGTAATAATGGATAATGTAAGTGAATCAATCACTAGAGGAAGAATCGTAATTGATAAGGATTGAAGAGTCAAGATTGAATAGGAAGACTTGAAGATATGATAGCAATTTAATCCTTATAAGAGTCCAAGATAGAAGAAAACACATTTAAAGTTAGATTAGGAAAGTATCCTAGAAGAATAAGGATTTGACACGTCTTCAGTATTCTGGTCATAACTTTTTACTCTAATTTCCGCTTTACTTGATTTTTGGGGGCTGGAAAGAAGACTCCAAGGGCTACAAACGTGTAGTTTACAAAATTTCGTGATTCAACCTCTAAATATGTGAAACTCAGGCTCGAAGTCTGGATAGATTTTGTACCTACGCCCCAAAAATTTTATTCACGGAATTTAACCTTACAAGATTTCTTTTTGGAAAGGAATTCCTTCCAAAACAACCTTANTTGTATAAGTAGAGGTCTCTGCTCTTGCATATGTGGGAATATACCCTTGTCATGTTTTTGATTGCATAAATGTGCCTCCTATATAGATGTGATCCTTTATTTTTTTTTTTTGGCTTCCCTAGTATTTGATGTCATGAATACAACTCAGTGACAGTCTTTTATTTGTGTTGGAAAATTACTTTTATGTGCTGTGTATGCATCACATATTTTGTCAACGCATTAGGAGTATCATATATTCCTATAAATTTATTCCACTTGACTCTATATTTATATCATCTTTAGCGTTGATGTGATATAGGATTCAATCAGAATGACAGAAATGCTCAGATGCATATTTATTGGTCATCATCGGGAAGATGTCTTCCTTCTTATGTGTGCATTTTTAGTGCAAGTGTCTTGAAACTTTCAATTCTAGCTTTTGAGGGCTTATCTTCGGTATTTTGCTTTTGAAGGTGGGGAGTTCAACTTGGTTTCATTTTGTTTGACAGGATGGGCGCATAAGTTATGAGGAATTTGCTGCAATGATGAAGGCAGGTACAGATTGGAGGAAAGCATCGAGGCAATACTCACGAGAACGATTTAACAGTCTCAGCTTAAATTTGATGAGGGATGGCTCGCTACATTTAACCAATGGAGGTAGATGAACAAGAAAAAGGTGAAGAAAAACGTATTACAGAAAGGTAAAGAACAATCAGAAAAGGATTGTACCCTTTTATGATTTTTTTGTTGAGTTCTCAATGTTAGTGTTCTGTTCTTAATTTTTTTCCCTCCCTTATAAAGAGACCTTGGGGATTAGTAGGACCGAGATTTGCTATGTCTGTTCAAGTAGATGTTTTTTGGGTTTCTTTTGCTTTGAGGGAGTTTNATACAAATTTTATGACATGAACTTGATTATAACTCAACACGAACTTGAAAATGATCTGACAAGGCAATAAGAAATATAAAAGATTCACAATTTTATGATTCAACACGAATTTGACACGACACGACTTGATTGTTACCTCTAATTTTAGCTAGCACAAAAAAAAAATTAAATATTTTTATTTTTCATCCATCCAACCAAACACAAAAGAAGAAAAATGTATCATTCCTAATTTTCATCTTTGAAAGATAAAAAATGTATCTCACATATTTTTCATTATTGCTACCATTTTGAAGTAAAGTTGAGGTGGGACGAAGAAAAATAAAGGTGGTCATCCACCCTAAAAACTTTACAATACTTCCCCTCGGATCATTAACATTTGGTGGTCATCCACCCTAAAAACTTTACAACACTTTCTTTTGGATCATTAAAATTTTGTTAGAAAAATTCAGTGTGATAAAACTTGAACAAAGGAAAAAGAGTGCGACGTGCAAATTATTCGTTATTTTGATATGGATGCTCCCCTAATGAGATTCTCTCCCTGATAAAAAAATTAATTGAGCTAGTCACAAACTTGACGTATTTTGATACTGTATACCAACTTTTTGAATGTTAATGCGGATACAATTTTAGTGAATAGATCTGTAAGATTATTACTTGAGCGTTTCTGCTTTACTTTAATTTCATGACTCTACATAGAAGAATTTTGTTGATATATATGCTTGATTCTATAGTTGAAGCGAGTCCACATGCACTTCGGATGTGATGGACTATAAATCTCGCTATACATATTCACGACTTGTTCTATGGAATACGAGTGTCTCAGAATGATTAGATGATGTAACAATCGAAGTCTATTTTATAGGTCGTCATAAAATTGTTGTATCACCACATATGAATATATACCAGATTTGTGAACGACCTTGTGAGTATTAAAGAGATAGCAAGAATCTACATATCTTATTAAATTTGGACCATTAATCGATTTCTTTAAATATAACAAACTTAAATCTATAGTTTCATAGAAATAATGTAGGATATATATGAATGTCGAGTTGGCACAAAGTTAAACCTTGCCAATAAATTTGTAGCAAACTTTATATCAAGCCTAGTACATTATGTTAAGTATAATAAAACACCTACCGAACTTAAGTGTGATATTTCAGAATCAAGAAACATTTCATCGTCTTTTTTGACAATAATAAGAATTTCGATTTATTTTAATATATTCAAGTCAATTACATATGTTATCCTCTCTTGCTGTCACCACCGTAGAGCTTTCCCTCTTTTCCCGTGTTTCTAACATTGGGCAGCATGCTCATCTTCTTCCCGTGACTCCAGTCGTACTTTGCCTATTCCAACAACACTTNGCTTTCCCTCGTTTCCCGTGATTCTAACATTGGGCAGCATGCTCATCTTCTTCCCGTGACTCCAGTCGTACTTTGCCTATTCCAACAACACTTCCCTCATACTCCCATCTCTTCTGATACAATTGTTTCCTATCAAATACTGTGTCCACCCCATAGTAAATTCCATCTGCAAACCAGACGTTTCTTATCACCGTCGTCATTAAATCTTCACCGTCGCCACTGACTTGCTCCCCTCCTTTCACCACTAATTCCATCCCTGCCAAATACAAAAATTACTATTTTCGTCCCCTTCCACTTAGTCAATGTTGTTGGACTCTTGATGCACACCAACTATTTGATGGGAAGCCTTGCTAACTTCTAATCAAAAACCTTCTAATGATGGAAGTACGTGAACCAGACAAGCCACCGGACCAAGCCTTCAGACCTATCCCTCACTCAAAAGTTAATCCTATACCAAATCGTTCTCAATCTCACATCATCTCCTAGCACCAAAATTTTGACGACCTCCACATCATCCCTTNGGACTCTTGATGCACACCAACTATTTGATGGGAAGCCTTGCTAACTTCTAATCAAAAGCCTTCTAATGATGGAAGTACGTGAACCAGACAAGCCACCGGACCAAGCCTTCAGACCTATCCCTCACTCAAAACTTAATCCTATACCAAATCGTTCTCAATCTCACATCATCTCCTAGCACCAAAATTTTGACGACCTCCACATCATCCCTTGTCCAAAACCTCCACAACCAACCCACTAACCTAGCAAAACAAAACATGAACCACTTGGATACGCCCATCTTAACATACACCCCACAAATTTCGTATATGAATGCATTGGTCCTAAAAGCCACCACTAAAGAAGTTTGCACCACCTTGTGGCTGAATAGTGACACAAATTTGGAAGGGTAACTTGAGGAGTCAAATAGCCCCATAATATATTTGTCCAAAGAAGATGAAGTTAGAATTAGACGCCCTTGGGCTAATTCTATTATCTTCAAAACTTATGGCGAACATATAGCTACCATTACTTGATTGGGAAGCTAGTTACTTTATGGCAAACTGGAGATAAAATAGCATGCATAGCTATAGGTGAAGGCTACTATGTTGCTCGCTTGCATACATAAAAAGATGCCAAAAGGATACTCAGTGGAGGTCCATGGTTCATTGGGAAGCAGTTTATAAGTGTGAGATAATGGGACTCTGAGTTTCAACCATCACTTGCAGCCACTAATACTATGGTATCGTTGGTACGTTTGCCTCAACAACTTAAATTTATTACTGAAGAGGCCATCTGTCAGCTTTGGAAAAACACCTGGAAAATCACCAATCTTCAAATTCACCATTCTGGAATTTAGAACAACCAACCAACTTCAGTCAAAATGCCTTTCGGAGTCGAATAAAAACAAATGACAGTCATATAGAAGGCATAGGGGATGAATATGATGAAGGGGATGGAATGGACAACCTTAACTCATATGAATCCGTGGATGAATATTCCTTGGAATCGGTCTCTGCAAAATGTGCAATAACAAAGATGCTTTAAGGTTGTGGAACGAAATGTTACAAATCACGGCAGAAGTCTTCTTATAATAACCCCGATCCATATTGTAACAATATTATCCACTTTGGGTTTGACCAGCACGACTTTGCTTCTCTGAGCTTTTAACATCACCTAAAAAAGGTCTTATTACAATTAAAAATATTGAGTCTACGTATAAAACACTTCATCTTGACTTGACCAAGCGATGTGAGATTACACTATGATATTGTAACACCAAATCCCATGGTTTTCACAATTCACCCACTTAAGGTCTACACATCCTCGTACTGGCCTAAGCCCGAGCACTTATCATATCATCTGTAACCAATTTGCACGCTTCCAATTAGTTTCAGCTCTGATACCATTTTGTAAAGACTCTGATCTATATTGTAACAATATTGTTTGCTTTGAGTCTGATCCACACACGGCTTTATTTCTCAGGACTTTTGATATCACCCAAAAGAAGCCTTATTACAACTAAGAATATTGAGTCTACATATAAAACACTTCCTCTTGACTTTTGCATTATGGCATTGTAAAAGCTACGAGATGTTTTGCGTTTCTTAACTTGATTTTACATTGTGCTGAAACAAAATGTCCATTGCTTTCGAACACAATACCTATTTCGCTAAAATTTTGTAGGATAGGTGAAGTCAATTGAAACACATTTGGTGGTTTGATCTGTACTTTTGCTATTCTCTGTCCACAGTCGACAGCCAACCAAATATTGGATTTGGGATCCATGTAAATTATCAAGAGTAATTTACAATTTTTTGCACTCTTAGCAAATTTAGTATATGTATTTTATCGAGATTGTTAAAATATAAATACTTAAATTATACTCTCTCTAACAGTTTAAATTTTTAGAATACATGATTGTTTAACATGATATCAAAGTGAAAGATATTTGTTTGAATTTTGCCGTCACCTTAGTTATTAAATTTTTTTTTAACGTATTAGACCCAAAATCTAAACAGCACGTGAGGGGGACATATTAAAACTTCAGTCAGTAAATGAAACCAAAACTTCAGTCAGTAAATGAAACCAAACCTGTATTCACAACCACAAAGACCAATAAGTCCATAAAATTACATAGAATCGACCAACAATCCAAACATTTAGAGGTCGGACATAGAAAACAGTGGTAAATGCACTTTTACTCGAGCGATACATTTTGAACTATCGGATTTGAGCTTAGAAATCCATCTCTTGAGATTAGAATAAGACTATCTATCATTTGTTTATCTGACACCCACCCTGCTATGAGAGATTGAAGTCTTGTGAAATGGGTAATTTCTATGAAGGGATGGCACAAAGTGGGACAGCTTTTTTCAGGGTGACTCCAAACTGCTCTTGCATGTCTAGGCTCTCTGGAGTTGTTCCATCAGGTAGCCTCCAACTAAATGCCTGGATAATAGAAGCCAACATCAAGTGAACCATCCGAATAGCTAACGGTAAGCCGGGGCACATTCTTCTGCCAGAACCAAACGGTACGTACTCGAAATCTCTGCCTTTATAATCTGGACTAGGTCCTAAAAATCTTTCAGGCAAAAATCCCAGCGGATTCTCCCAATATTTTGGATCACGTCCAATAGACCAAGCATTTACGAACACTTGAGTGCCCTTGGGTATGGTGAAGCCCAACAATTCAGCGTCGTTTCGGGCTTTGTGAGGTAACATGAGTGGAGCAGCTGGATGGAGTCTTATGGTCTCTTTTAGAACAGCTTGGAGGTATGGGAGTTGATCAATGTCTGATTCTTTCACTAGGCGATTGGTGCCAATTTTCTGCATGATTTCATTTCGAGCTTTTTGCATAGTATGGGGATTGCGTAGAAGCTCTGCCATTGCCCATTCAGTTGTTATTGCAGATGTGTCACTCCCAGCAATGAATAAATCCTGTCGTCATGTTTTATAATTTCTACCAGTTAATAATACTATCTAATATAGAATCTCAAAAACTAAGGTTGACATGGTAGGCCTGGCCTTATCGATGGCTGGTATGCTAATAGGCTCTTCTACCACACATGGTGTCATTCGTCTTTATAAAAAAAAAAAAAAAATTGAATTATGAAATCATGCACGTGCTTTTTGTCACTTAGCAGCTTTGTGGGTAGCATCATAGGTTGAGAAACCAAAGCCTGTATTGAATCTGGCCAAGACATGGTCCCCTTCTCTTCCGGTCAACAAACATGGTCCAGATGCAGTTGTAAATTAAATTATTTGTGAGTTTTAATATTAAATAGAATTTATTAAAGTTGAAATTATGTTCTTAAATTAAGTATAAATAATTGTTAATTTTTATTAAAATAAATTGATATAATGTAAGTATATTAACATGATCTAATATTATTGTGGTAAATGTTATTATTTGAACATTTTTACCAATAAGATGCCTTACCAAGATCAAGGGCTTGATAGTTTGACGATTGAAACCAGACCCATCTTCTTCACACTGATCAAGAAGCGCATCCAAGAAATCACCACTTCTGCTCGAATCCAAAACCCTATCTTTCAAACGCTTATCAATAACCTCATCAAATATCTCATGTAATCTTCTATACGAAGGCCTTATGTGACGCTTCACTCCCTGCAAATCAAGCCATTTTATCACCGGAAAATAGTCCGAAAGGTTTGGCTTCCCAGCGTCTTCCATGATTCTCCAGACCAGGTCCTTAAACTCTTGAGCAGATTCGAATTCTGGGTCAACCATATCAATCGAAAATATGGTGTTTGATATCAGGTTAAGGGTGGTGGCGAAAACCACACGCCCTATATCCACCGGTACACCATCGGAAGAGCAGTGTTTCTTGATGTGTAGAACAAGTTCTTGGGCTTTTTGGTGGCGGAGGTGTTGAAGTGAGTCGAGTTTATGGGTTGTGAACATTTGGGTGCTGCATATACGGCGGCGGTTCCGCCACCGGTGGTCGCCGGGGACCCAACCGAGCGTGGCTTCGGGGTTCGGTTGGGCGGTGATGACGTCAGGGACGTGGCGGTCGGAGAAGTTCTGGTCGTGTTTCTGGAGAATTTCTTTGGCTGTTTCTGGCGAGGAAGCGACTCTGGTTGTGATGGAACCGAGTCGGAGAGTTATGAGTGGACCGTGGAGTTTGGCGAGCTTGGCAAGTGACTCGTGGACTTGAGGTCCGATTTGAAGGAGTGAACCGACGATTGGGAGGCCGGTCGGACCGGGTGGTAGTTTTGTGGTTTGTGAACGGTGGAGATACGTTTTGAAAAAAAACCAGAAGAGTGTTATGCCGAAGAGTAGGAGGTAGAGCCCCATTCTCTCTTCTGCTCTCTCTCTCTCTCTCTCTCTCTCTCTTGTTGTAAAGACAAGCGAAGCGGTAGCTTAACCTCACTTATCGAGGGTCCCATTCGTGTATTACTCTTCAAATAATATGATTAAATTTTTAAAAAATATAAAATTTTAAGATGTTACCTTAAATGACTAAAAAATTATTTTTAATATTTTTTAAAATCATAAATATATTTACACTCAAAAAAAAAAAAGTCGCACTATATTCTTAAACAAATAATTACAACTTTACTCTTATTTTATTTGAACTCTGAATAACTTTAAAATATTCATTTAATTTAATTTTCTTAAATTATAATTTTTTAGATAATTTTAATTTTAATATTAATCATTCGCATAAAGTATTTATTTTGCAAGATATGAATTTAAATATTTGAAATTAAAAATAAAAATAACCAAATTATTCATCTAAAAATAATTTAGAATAAAATCTAGTTTACCCCTTATGATGTAGGCCTTTTGCACAAGACTCTCTTTTGGTATTGAAATTAAGCACAACTCTCTTGTGTTTTTGGATTAATTGTATACTAACTAATAATTTTTTTTCTTTTGTTTCAATTAGAGACAACGAAATCAATGTGGGCCCAATATTTTTTTTGAAAAAATTCGACAATTTATATATTTCATAATCTCGTCAATGTACCTCATTATCTCATCAAATTCCTGTCTAAAATAACTATCTACCCACTACAATGACAGTATGACGATAGCCAACTTCTTAAACATTAAAATTTACCTACATACAAATATGCTTATCAAGAATAATGCAATCAAACATAATCAACTCATCCACTCAAGAAAATATTTTAAGATTATCTGGCCATATAAGGTCAAATTGAATTCAACCACGACATACTTCAAAATATTTCCAATCCAAACAACCATTTGATCAAACAACATCCCAACAAAATCAAAAATCATTGTAGAGGATCCTAATTCTGATTAAAAATTGCCAACCAATATCTCATTAAATATAAGCATGTTAATATGCTGAAACACAGTTGTTAAAGTTCAAATTAAACGAAATTAAAGTTCACAATCCAAACTCAAAATAAACTAAAATTCATATTTTAGAAATAAAGTATACATGACCAATGCAAATAAAATACACAGCAAATCAAGCAAAAACTTTCAACAACTACACGATGTGTTTAGTTGCCTCCTTTAGAGAAGCTTTTGTAAATGACAATGTCCATTAATCCCAAATAAAGGCGCATGTTCAAACTATAATCTCCAAAATGGTATTAATTCTTCAAACCAAAGATATAAAAAATATTCCACTAGATTATTCTCAACAAACTCAAACTAGTACAACAACCAAAAGAAAGAATCCTATCTGTGTGTGTGTGCTATTTGTATGAGAGAAATAGGGGGAGAGAGAGTTACATAAGACTGAGAGAGATTGACGTAATTACAATATTTCGTCCAACAGCTTAAAAACCCACGTTAATAATGCCATTGCACCTTGCTATTATACGAGAGAGAGAGAGGAATCCACCCACCTTGCTAGAACAAATAATCAAGACCTGCAATGAATATAAATTTCAGCATTAGTTTTATCCTTAAACTCCTGTCTTGGGTGATTTTAGAACATCTCCCAAGATGTAAATCACCTATACATAGCACCTTCACACGACAATAAATTTACAATTTTATTATAACAAATTAAATCTATAGTAAACTTCCCCCAACACTTGGATTTACATCTAGCAATAGTAGTTCTAGCATTCTAAATCCTTGCTAAATAATCCACTCAAATAGTATACCAAGCTTAAGCACAGTCATTCACCAACTACCTAACGTGATAGTAAATCGCCACATAACATGTGAGTAATACTTTATAACAATATAATTGTGAATTGACAAAGAAGGAGGTCTGCTATTCAACTAAACCAACTGAATACAATAATCTTAGAGGGATCAAAATTGAAAAATGGATGACATTAGTCATAGAGAGATCTAACGTTAAGATAATCAACCATATGATATTAGAGCTAAAAGTAGGATTAACAATGGATGCTACCAACTCATAACTCAATTGAAAAAAAAAATTAGTTACTAAAAAACCAACAAAATGGAATTAAATATTGAACTAATCATTGGTTAAATTGATAATGAAGCANAAAAAAAAATTAGTTACTAAAAAACCAACAAAATGGAATTAAATATTGAACTAATCATTGGTTAAATTGATAATGAAGCAAAAGGAGCTTACAATAATTGATGTGTTACTCCTTTAATTAAAAAAAAGTACTAAACTATAAAGTAGTCTTAAAAAAATCAAAATTCAAGGAAGCAATAGTTGTAAACATCAAACAACCAGCAAGCCACAGAAAATTAGGAAATNAATCAAAATTCAAGGAAGCAATAGTTGTAAACATCAAACAACCAGCAAGCCACAGAAAATTAGGAAATCAAATCACTATCACTCATTTTTTCAAACATCTTGGGAGAAAGCCCAAAAAGTGAATTAATAAAGATGTAAACATGTACTCAAATGGAAAAAAATAACAAACGATCTGTGTGCATCTGTTCAAATTGTAATATCCAAAATGTTATTAATTCTTCAAACCAAAGATATGAAAATCATTCCATCAGATTATTCTCAATGAACCACACCTAATACAACACCACAAAGAAAGAACCCTATCTGTTTCTGTGTTGTTTGTATGGGATAAATAAGGGGAGAGAGAGTTACTTGAGACTGGGAGAGATTTACNACGATCTGTGTGCATCTGTTCAAATTGTAATATCCAAAATGTTATTAATTCTTCAAACCAAAGATATGAAAATCATTCCATCAGATTATTCTCAATGAACCACACCTAATACAACACCACAAAGAAAGAACCCTATCTGCGTCTGTGTTGTTTGTATGGGATAAATAAGGGGAGAGAGAGTTACTTGAGACTGGGAGAGATTTACGCAATTGCAATATTTCGTCCATCAGCTTAAAGACCCACGTTAATAATGTCATCGCACCTTTATATTGTAGCACGAGAGAGAGAGAGAGAGGAATCCACCCACCTTGCTAGAATAAATAATAAAAGCTTGTAAAACACCCCAAGCATAATTTACTTGAGAAAAGTGAAGAATAAATCAAGTACTAAAGATATAGCAAAACAAAAGGCCCTTGCGGCATTTGGTTGAACATATTTGGGGTTGTTCCCGAGGACTGGAGGGGTTTGTGTAGAAATGAGTGCAAATACAATGTGTGTTCTATGTATGTGTGTGTGAAAACCGAGCATACATTCATAGTATATAATTCAAAAAAATTAATTAAAAAAATTCAAATTTCAAATTTTGGATAATTACTAAACTACCCTTGCATTGCAACCATGCCCAAGTGGTTTTTTGGTACTCCCAGGGCCTTCCTATCTTTCCCCAGCCTTCTTCATGCCTCTAAAATGTTTTAGGATGATCTTAAGCCTTCACTTAGAGCCTGGAATGAATAGAAACTGGTTAGAGGAGAGAGAGAGAAGAAAGAGGTAGAGAGAAAACCTTCACTTGAATTTTCAAGTTTGCTTTGGAGGCTTATTCTGTTAGAATAGTTTAATATTAAAAGAAAATTTTTGAATAGTTATTATGTATACTCCCACCACAATAATGTTTTCATTATTTATATTTCATAGGATTTTTTAAAAACGGGTACACATGTGTTTGTGTGTGTNGTTAGAATAGTTTAATATTAAAAGAAAATTTTTGAATAGTTATTATGTATACTCCCACCACAATAATGTTTTCATTATTTATATTTCATAGGATTTTTTAAAAACGGGTACACATGTGTCTGTGTGTGTGCGTGTGTCATCATCAAGCTTATTAATATATTTAATGTATATTGAAGTTGGGAGTAATGGTTCCAAACTATCCATTTGAGATCAGCCTAATTAAGGCTATCACTACAACTCATTTTGGAGGATTCTTGATGAAGGAGTTATACTGTTTTCTATATTTCTCTATACAAAATATTCGTCTATTTGTTGCATGATTTATATGTGATTTTCTGAAAACTTCAGTTGTGATTGTTCCCAATAGAGAGGTTCACGCCTGCATCGTAGTTTTTCTAGGNTAATTAAGGCTATCACTACAACTCATTTTGGAGGATTCTTGATGAAGGAGTTATACTATTTTCTATATTTCTCTATACAAAATATTCGTCTATTTGTTGCATGATTTATATGTGATTTTTTGAAAACTTCAGTTGTGATTGTTCCCAATAGAGAGGTTCACGCCTGCATCGTAGTTTTTCTAGGATTGTTGTATCTCAAGAAAAGAACGTCGAAATACTCTATGCAGAGAGAGCGTATCTCTTCTTAGGATAACACTCTTGGCGTGCCTTAATTTGGGCTATTCTAAACTTATCTTGATATGAATTTCTATTATGTTCATTGTTATTTATTTGTTTGTTTATATGATATTAAAATCTTCTTGTGAAACATAAGTCCAAATAAATTTTTACCAACATTATAAATCAAATTATTTCCAACACTCAAAGGTATACCTCTAACCTAATTTGGATGCTAGGAATTCATTGGTGTTGTTAGTTTTTGATTTGAGTAAGTGGTTATACTCGAATTTGAGTTTTAAAGTTTCGAATTTTATGTTTTCATGAAATGGATTCATGTATTCTTTACACTTTTGTTTAATTAATTTAAATGAGTGTGTTCATGAGGGTTCAAGGAATGGTTTGGTGGTGTTTTGGTGGCTGGTCATGGCTTGTGGTGGTGTGGAGGTGGTGTTGAAGTTTGGGCCATAGAGGTTTTGAATTTTCATAGTTGGGATGTTTGAGCTTTGAAGGATGGGTGTCCCTAGATAACAGACCCTAGGAAGCCATTTGTGATCGTAAAAATGGATTTAAAAGTTTTTAAGAGGGTCAAAACACAAGTTGTAGGTCTGCATTTTTTACAAAAAATATTTTTTTTAACAAACTTTGAGCTTGAATTTGATTGGGGTTGAGTGAGATTCGTGGTGATTTAAATGTTGGGTTAAAAGAGGGCTATGTGGTGAGTGTTTAGGGACTGAAAAGGATGAAGATGGTGAAGTGTAGTGCGAGAAATAAGGTAGAGAAGCAAAGGGGTTGGGCTGTTTTGTAGGAAATCCTAGTTGGCTAGAGGTTGAAGATGAAGTTGACCAGAGGACAGCTGGACACCTTGATGGTATGTGAGGGGGCGTCCAGTTTTCAATCGACCTCTAGTTAATGCCAAAAGTTTCGTAGCGTATTTGTGAAGGTCTCGATAAAATTTCAAGTCGATTCGACGGCCGAATCAAAATGAGGATTAAAATAGTTATTTTGGCCTCTAAGACCAATTTGACCCAGTTTTTGAGTGATTTTTGAAATATAAATTTTATATTCATTATTTAGTAGGTTAATTGAGTATGCGTATGAAATTTCATTGAAAAATAACATCGTTTTATTTTTGACTGTTTCAAATCGAAAAGCAGCACATGGTAGAGTTTTTCAATTTCGAATCAGTCGAAGCCATGGCAGAGAGGGAGAGGGAGAGAGAGAGAGAGAAGTCACAAGGAGTGTGGAGAGATAGAGAGAGAAAGACTGGTGGGTGTCTGACAGACTTGGGAGACGTGTAAGTGGTTTAAGTTTTGGGTGAGATAATTTTGTTGTTGTGATGAATTATGTGTAATTGGATCAAATTAAATGAAATCTGGATCGTTTAGAGGAATGGTTTTGAAAAAGATGCTAGTGACCATTAGATGAGAATTTAAGAAAGTCACCCTATTTTATACTATAACTATAATAAAAATTATGATTTTTAAGAAAAAATTGAATTTTTATTTTTGATTTTATTTCCACAAATTATCCAATTGAACATAAATTTTGATTATAAAATTTAAAATATTTAATATTTTGTATTTGATTGAACATATAATATTTTTGGACCAAAAAAATTAACCTAATTTGCTGACATAATGATGTGGTTTCATATGAATCATTGGATCAATACCAAGTTTTAATGTTTGATAAGACCTACAGTCAATCCACAAGTACAATGAATTAGATCAGCAAATTATGTCAGTAAATTAGGTCCCTATAACATTACTCTAATTTTAATTTGAAGGATCTAAGTATTATATGTCTACAAACTTTATGGAGTCTGAAGGTGATTTATTAATCAATATACTAACAGACATTAAAAGCCCGTCTAAGTGTTATGTGTGTACAAGCTTTAGGGAATTTGTGTGTAATATTTCAATGTCAAGGAATCTAAGTGATGAAGTGACAAACCTCAGAGAGTTTGGATATAATTCTCCACAAAAAAAAAAAACCCACTTCATCTTTTTCTACCTTCTGCCACCCACTTGACATAACCTCTACTCCCTTCCATAAAACTTGTTGACTTTGTGGTCTTTCTGACTCAAGTCTTTAATGTGGCCAGAACCTTTTGGCAAGGAAGTTATGCCAAGGTTGCTATACAGGCATAGGGAGCCCTATTATTTTGACAAAATGAGTCACATATGTGATGGGCCTAGGTCGGTTATATGTGGGCTACACAAGAAAAATTGGCTCAGGCATGGATTTGCAGTTTAGACACAAATTTACATTGATATACAACTTTGTCCATTTCCTCTCTCAATTCCCTATATAAAGGGAGGTCATGACAAAAGTTAAGTATAAGAAAATTGAGAGCTCAAACATTTGAGAGTTGAGTTCTCCATAGTGATATCAGGTATCAATTTGAGTGTTCTCAGATCTGTGAGTGATACTAGTGAGATATCAAAGTGATCCTATTGGAGTGAGTACTTATGAGGTTTGGAACAATTGTTCTTGTACTCTCTGTTTACTCTAAATAATGAAAACATCTGATCGCTATTGTTGTGGACGTAGATAATTGTCGAACCACGTAAGTTGTTTTGTCTTGTGTGATTGTTATTTTATTTTTTCACTTAAGTGTGAATGTCAATATTAATCAAATTTAATTTTTAGGATAATTTCTAGAACAAAACTCACTTCCCCACCAGCAAACTACCCTACTTAAGGAACCCCCCTTATTGTGGCATAGCCACTCAATCAAATAACAAAAAAGCATGGAGGTGAGTTTTCATGAAGTGGTGGAATAGTAAGCATAAAGCTTACACATGGGCTTATGCTTCCCACATTATTTTATGCAAAAGTTGTGCAAATCCACTCAGTACATAAAGCTTACATCTTGCTATGCTTTCCATATTATTGTATGCTAACACTTACATATTACCCCTGGTCCATTTGTGTATGGTTAGGGGAAAAATAGATCAAAATTTTCGGAAGGCAACGAACAGAGAGCACACACACAAAGATCGGTCAATGTTCATTTCTTTGCCCACACCCATCAGTCTCTCTTTCTCTCACTTAATACCTCACCTCAACAGACCTAGCTCCTTCAAACGAGCCACAAATACATACATAAACACATATTATGTCATAGTGGTTGTGCTTGCAGTTGACTGGTCATTCCACCGTGGTGTTACATAATGTGGTGGAGATGGTGGTGCGCATGGTGATTCAGTTGTATGCAATGGTGGTGGTTCATAGTGGATGTAGGAGTGGCAATGGTGATTCGATTATTGTGGTGAACAAGATTGAGATGATAAGGAGGGTATGATGGTCATTTTGCCATTGTTGTTAATGGCGTTAGCTGTTCACTTTAGTCCAAAAATACGAGGGGCGTTGTGTGTTGATTTCCAAACCATAGAGAGATAATGTGCAAAATACCTAAACCACAAGGTAATAAAATGGATTTTACCCAATGATTTAAGACCCATCTAAAATTTTTGCGTTAAGTCTCAAGTATTTTTGGGCCGGCCTGCTGGCCTAATGTGCTAGAGTCAGACGTTTGGCTTTAGTGTTTGTAAAATGTTATAATGGATGTGAGAGCAAGTGCCTATATTGTCTTGTGGTACACAATATCTTGAGTGCTACTTTCCACCAGGGCCATGTTTGGTTTATCGATTTCAACAGGAGATGAGGACAGAATAAGAAATACTAATTCCATCGTAGTAGGAAAAAATAAAGGTTTAATCTCATGAGTTAACATAATTTTGTTGGAGCTTTTTGGGTGGGGGATAGCCAAAAGTCTAAGCCAAGGCCCATATGAATAATGGTGACAATTCCTTAGAGCAATTTCAACAACAAAAGTTAGTTTAGTTATTCAAAAAATAATAGTTTCTATTTTAGCTATTAATTTATTAAATACACACTTTAATAGATTTTATATATTTTTAACTACTTAATTTAAATATTATTTCACATTCTTTTTGTATTATTTTTCTTTGGGATAGTGAGAAGGAGGGAAAGAGAATGGAGGAAAGGAAAAGAGGAGAGAAAAAATATTATAAAGAACTTATACATGTTGTTACAGTGACACTATAAATATAGTGTTACTATAGCAAAATGTTATTTTAGATGCTTTGGAGATATTTTNGTTCCCAATAGAGAGGTTCACGCCTGCATCGTAGTTTTTCTAGGATTGTTGTATCTCAAGAAAAGAACGTCGAAATACTCTATGCAGAGAGAGCGTATCTCTTCTTAGGATAACACTCTTGGCGTGCCTTAATTTGGGNTTTGTTGGAGTGAAATTTTAGTGCAAAATAGCTAATTTTTAAATTGTAGTGTATTTTGGCTACTCTTTTGTAGTTGCTCATATGGATGGATTTATCTAATGGANTTGGCGTGCCTTAATTTGGGCTATTCTAAACTTATCTTGATATGAATTTCTATTATGTTCATTGTTATTTATTTGTTTGTTTATATGATATTAAAATCTTCTTGTGAAACATAAGTCCAAATAAATTTTTACCAACATTATAAATCAAATTATTTCCAACACTCAAAGGTATACCTCTAACCTAATTTGGATGCTAGGAATTCATTGGTGTTGTTAGTTTTTGATTTGAGTAAGTGGTTATACTCGAATTTGAGTTTTAAAGTTTCGAATTTTATGTTTTCATGAAATGGATTCATGTATTCTTTACACTTTTGTTTAATTAATTTAAATGAGTGTGTTCATGAGGGTTCAAGGAATGGTTTGGTGGTGTTTTGGTGGCTGGTCATGGCTTGTGGTGGTGTGGAGGTGGTGTTGAAGTTTGGGCCATAGAGGTTTTGAATTTTCATAGTTGGGATGTTTGAGCTTTGAAGGATGGGTGTCCCTAGATAACAGACCCTAGGAAGCCATTTGTGATCGTAAAAATGGATTTAAAAGTTTTTAAGAGGGTCAAAACACAAGTTGTAGGTCTGCATTTTTTACAAAAAATAATTTTTTTAACAAACTTTGAGCTTGAATTTGATTGGGGTTGAGTGAGATTCGTGGTGATTTAAATGTTGGGTTAAAAGAGGGCTATGTGGTGAGTGTTTAGGGACTGAAAAGGATGAAGATGGTGAAGTGTAGTGCGAGAAATAAGGTAGAGAAGCAAAGGGGTTGGGCTGTTTTGTAGGAAATCCTAGTTGGCTAGAGGTTGAAGATGAAGTTGACCAGAGGACAGCTGGACACCTTGATGGTATGTGAGGGGGCGTCCAGTTTTCAATCGACCTCTAGTTAATGCCAAAAGTTTCGTAGCGTATTTGTGAAGGTCTCGATAAAATTTCAAGTCGATTCGACGGCCGAATCAAAATGAGGATTAAAATAGTTATTTTGGCCTCTAAGACCAATTTGACCCAGTTTTTGAGTGATTTTTGAAATATAAATTTTATATTCATTATTTAGTAGGTTAATTGAGTATGCGTATGAAATTTCATTGAAAAATAACATCGTTTTATTTTTGACTGTTTCAAATCGAAAAGCAGCACATGGTAGAGTTTTTCAATTTCGAATCAGTCGAAGCCATGGCAGAGAGGGAGAGGGAGAGAGAGAGAGAGAAGTCACAAGGAGTGTGGAGAGATAGAGAGAGAAAGACTGGTGGGTGTCTGACAGACTTGGGAGACGTGTAAGTGGTTTAAGTTTTGGGTGAGATAATTTTGTTGTTGTGATGAATTATGTGTAATTGGATCAAATTAAATGAAATCTGGATCGTTTAGAGGAATGGTTTTGAAAAAGATGCTAGTGACCATTAGATGAGAATTTAAGAAAGTCACCCTATTTTATACTATAACTATAATAAAAATTATGATTTTTAAGAAAAAATTGAATTTTTATTTTTGATTTTATTTCCACAAATTATCCAATTGAACATAAATTTTGATTATAAAATTTAAAATATTTAATATTTTGTATTTGATTGAACATATAATATTTTTGGACCAAAAAAATTAACCTAATTTGCTGACATAATGATGTGGTTTCATATGAATCATTGGATCAATACCAAGTTTTAATGTTTGATAAGACCTACAGTCAATCCACAAGTACAATGAATTAGATCAGCAAATTATGTCAGTAAATTAGGTCCCTATAACATTACTCTAATTTTAATTTGAAGGATCTAAGTATTATATGTCTACAAACTTTATGGAGTCTGAAGGTGATTTATTAATCAATATACTAACAGACATTAAAAGCCCGTCTAAGTGTTATGTGTGTACAAGCTTTAGGGAATTTGTGTGTAATATTTCAATGTCAAGGAATCTAAGTGATGAAGTGACAAACCTCAGAGAGTTTGGATATAATTCTCCACAAAAAAAAAAAACCCACTTCATCTTTTTCTACCTTCTGCCACCCACTTGACATAACCTCTACTCCCTTCCATAAAACTTGTTGACTTTGTGGTCTTTCTGACTCAAGTCTTTAATGTGGCCAGAACCTTTTGGCAAGGAAGTTATGCCAAGGTTGCTATACAGGCATAGGGAGCCCTATTATTTTGACAAAATGAGTCACATATGTGATGGGCCTAGGTCGGTTATATGTGGGCTACACAAGAAAAATTGGCTCAGGCATGGATTTGCAGTTTAGACACAAATTTACATTGATATACAACTTTGTCCATTTCCTCTCTCAATTCCCTATATAAAGGGAGGTCATGACAAAAGTTAAGTATAAGAAAATTGAGAGCTCAAACATTTGAGAGTTGAGTTCTCCATAGTGATATCAGGTATCAATTTGAGTGTTCTCAGATCTGTGAGTGATACTAGTGAGATATCAAAGTGATCCTATTGGAGTGAGTACTTATGAGGTTTGGAACAATTGTTCTTGTACTCTCTGTTTACTCTAAATAATGAAAACATCTGATCGCTATTGTTGTGGACGTAGATAATTGTCGAACCACGTAAGTTGTTTTGTCTTGTGTGATTGTTATTTTATTTTTTCACTTAAGTGTGAATGTCAATATTAATCAAATTTAATTTTTAGGATAATTTCTAGAACAAAACTCACTTCCCCACCAGCAAACTACCCTACTTAAGGAACCCCCCTTATTGTGGCATAGCCACTCAATCAAATAACAAAAAAGCATGGAGGTGAGTTTTCATGAAGTGGTGGAATAGTAAGCATAAAGCTTACACATGGGCTTATGCTTCCCACATTATTTTATGCAAAAGTTGTGCAAATCCACTCAGTACATAAAGCTTACATCTTGCTATACTTTCCATATTATTGTATGCTAACACTTACATATTACCCCTGGTCCATTTGTGTATGGTTAGGGGAAAAATAGAACAAAATTTTCGGAAGGCAACGAACAGAGAGCACACACACAAAGATCGGTCAATGTTCATTTCTTTGCCCACACCCATCAGTCTCTCTTTCTCTCACTTAATACCTCACCTCAACAAACCTAGCTCCTTCAAACGAGCCACAAATACATACATAAACACATATTATGTCATAGTGGTTGTGCTTGCAGTTGACTGGTCATTCCACCGTGGTGTTATATAATGTGGTGGAGATGGTGGTGCGCATGGTGATTCAGTTGTATGCAATGGTGGTGGTTCATAGTGGATGTAGGAGTGGCAATGGTGATTCGATTATTGTGGTGAACAAGATTGAGATGATAAGGAGGGTATGATGGTCATTTTGCCATTGTTGTTAATGGCGTTAGCTGTTCACTTTAGTCCAAAAATACGAGGGGCGTTGTGTGTTGATTTCCAAACCATAGAGAGATAATGTGCAAAATACCTAAACCACAAGGTAATAAAATGGATTTTACCCAATGATTTAAGACCCATCTAAAATTTTTGCGTTAAGTCTCAAGTATTTTTGGGCCGGCCTGCTGGCCTAATGTGCTAGAATTAGACATTTGGCTTTAGTGTTTGTAAAATGTTATAATGGATGTGAGAGCAAGTGCCTATATTGTCTTGTGGTACACAATATCTTGAGTGCTACTTTCCACCAGGGCCATGTTTGGTTTATCGATTTCAACAGGAGATGAGGACAGAATAAGAAATACTAATTCCATCGTAGTAGGAAAAAATAAAGGTTTAATCTCATGAGTTAACATAATTTTGTTGGAGCTTTTTGGGTGGGGGATAGCCAAAAGTCTAAGCCAAGGCCCATATGAATAATGGTGACAATTCCTTAGAGCAATTTCAACAACAAAAGTTAGTTTAGTTATTCAAAAAATAATAGTTTCTATTTTAGCTATTAATTTATTAAATACACACTTTAATAGATTTTATATATTTTTAACTACTTAATTTAAATATTATTTCACATTCTTTTTGTATTATTTTTCTTTGGGATAGTGAGAAGGAGGGAAAGAGAATGGAGGAAAGGAAAAGAGGAGAGAAAAAATATTATAAAGAACTTATACATGTTGTTACAGTGACACTATAAATATAGTGTTACTATAGCAAAATGTTATTTTAGATGCTTTGGAGATATTTTTGTTGGAGTGAAATTTTAGTGCAAAATAGCTAATTTTTAAATTGTAGTGTATTTTGGCTACTCTTTTGTAGTTGCTCATATGGATGGATTTATCTAATGGATTTTTTAGAAGGGGTAATGCTATGCTTATCAAATTTTCTTACAAAATCTTCATCCCAAATGATATGACACATTTTCACCATCAAGAAAATGAGTCACATTAAAATTCAATGACTACAATTGTATCATATCATTTAGGATGGAAGATTTGGTAATAAAATTTGGTTAGCATAACATTTTTCTCTTATAANAAGGGGTAATGCTATGCTTATCAAATTTTCTTACAAAATCTTCATCCCAAATGATATGACACATTTTCACCATCAAGAAAATGAGTCCCATTAAAATTCAATGACGACAATTGTATCATATCATTTTGGATGGAAGATTTGGTAATAAAATTTGGTTAGCATAACATTTTTCTCTTATATNTTGGGCCATAGAGGTTTTGAATTTTCATAGTTGGGATGTTTGAGCTTTGAAGGATGGGTGTCCCTAGATAACAGACCCTAGGAAGCCATTTGTGATCGTAAAAATGGATTTAAAAGTTTTTAAGAGGGTCAAAACACAAGTTGTAGGTCTGCATTTTTTACAAAAAATAATTTTTTTANATGTACGTGAACCAGGCAAGCCATCAGACCAAGCCTTTAGACCTATCCCTCACTCAAAACTTAATCCTATNGGGTCAAAACACAAGTTGTAGGTCTGCATTTTTTACAAAAAATAATTTTTTTAACAAACTTTGAGCTTGAATTTGATTGGGGTTGAGTGAGATTCGTGGTGATTTAAATGTTGGGTTAAAAGAGGGCTATGTGGTGAGTGTTTAGGGACTGAAAAGGATGAAGATGGTGAAGTGTAGTGCGAGAAATAAGGTAGAGAAGCAAAGGGGTTGGGCTGTTTTGTAGGAAATCCTAGTTGGCTAGAGGTTGAAGATGAAGTTGACCAGAGGACAGCTGGACACCTTGATGGTATGTGAGGGGGCGTCCAGTTTTCAATCGACCTCTAGTTAATGCCAAAAGTTTCGTAGCGTATTTGTGAAGGTCTNATGCCAAATCCTTCTCAATCTCACATCCTCTCCTAGCACCAAAATTTTGACGACCTCTCATCCTCGTCATGCACCGATACATCATCCCTTGTCCNTTTTCTCTTATATGTACGTGAACCAGGCAAGCCATCAGACCAAGCCTTTAGACCTATCCCTCACTCAAAACTTAATCCTATGCCAAATCCTTCTCAATCTCACATCCTCTCCTAGCACCAAAATTTTGACGACCTCCCATCCTCGTCATGCACCGATTCATCATCCCTTGTCTNTCGTAGCGTATTTGTGAAGGTCTCGATAAAATTTCAAGTCGATTCGACGGCCGAATCAAAATGAGGATTAAAATAGTTATTTTGGCCTCTAAGACCAATTTGACCCAGTTTTTGAGTGATTTTTGAAATATAAATTTTATATTCATTATTTAGTAGGTTAATTGAGTATGCGTATGAAATTTCATTGAAAAATAACATCGTTTTATTTTTGACTGTTTCAAATCGAAAAGCAGCACATGGTAGAGTTTTTCAATTTCGAATCAGTCGAAGCCATGGCAGAGAGGGAGAGGGAGAGAGAGAGAGAGAAGTCACAAGGAGTGTGGAGAGATAGAGAGAGAAAGACTGGTGGGTGTCTGACAGACTTGGGAGACGTGTAAGTGGTTTAAGTTTTGGGTGAGATAATTTTGTTGTTGTGATGAATTATGTGTAATTGGATCAAATTAAATGAAATCTGGATCGTTTAGAGGAATGGTTTTGAAAAAGATGCTAGTGACCATTAGATGAGAATTTAAGAAAGTCACCCTATTTTATACTATAACTATAATAAAAATTATGATTTTTAAGAAAAAATTGAATTTTTATTTTTGATTTTATTTCCACAAATTATCCAATTGAACATAAATTTTGATTATAAAATTTAAAATATTTAATATTTTGTATTTGATTGAACATATAATATTTTTGGACCAAAAAAATTAACCTAATTTGCTGACATAATGATGTGGTTTCATATGAATCATTGGATCAATACCAAGTTTTAATGTTTGATAAGACCTACAGTCAATCCACAAGTACAATGAATTAGATCAGCAAATTATGTCAGTAAATTAGGTCCCTATAACATTACTCTAATTTTAATTTGAAGGATCTAAGTATTATATGTCTACAAACTTTATGGAGTCTGAAGGTGATTTATTAATCAATATACTAACAGACATTAAAAGCCCGTCTAAGTGTTATGTGTGTACAAGCTTTAGGGAATTTGTGTGTAATATTTCAATGTCAAGGAATCTAAGTGATGAAGTGACAAACCTCAGAAAGTTTGGATATAATTCTCCACAAAAAAAAAAAACCCACTTCATCTTTTTCTACCTTCTGCCACCCACTTGACATAACCTCTACTCCCTTCCATAAAACTTGTTGACTTTGTGGTCTTTCTGACTCAAGTCTTTAATGTGGCCAGAACCTTTTGGCAAGGAAGTTATGCCAAGGTTGCTATACAGGCATAGGGAGCCCTATTATTTTGACAAAATGAGTCACATATGTGATGGGCCTAGGTCGGTTATATGTGGGCTACACAAGAAAAATTGGCTCAGGCATGGATTTGCAGTTTAGACACAAATTTACATTGATATACAACTTTGTCCATTTCCTCTCTCAATTCCCTATATAAAGGGAGGTCATGACAAAAGTTAAGTATAAGAAAATTGAGAGCTCAAACATTTGAGAGTTGAGTTCTCCATAGTGATATCAGGTATCAATTTGAGTGTTCTCAGATCTGTGAGTGATACTAGTGAGATATCAAAGTGATCCTATTGGAGTGAGTACTTATGAGGTTTGGAACAATTGTTCTTGTACTCTCTGTTTACTCTAAATACTGAAAACATCTGATCGCTATTGTTGTGGACGTAGATAATTGTCGAACCACGTAAGTTGTTTTATCTTGTGTGATTGTTATTTTATTTTTCCACTTAAGTGTGAGTGTCAATATCAATCAAATTTGATTTTTAGGATAATTTCTAGAACAAAACTCACTTCCCCACCAGCAAACTACCCTACTTAAGGAACCCCCCTTATTGTGGCATAGCCACTCAATCAAATAACAAAAAAGCATGGAGGTGAGTTTTCATGAAGTGGTGGAATAGTAAGCATAAAGCTTACACATGGGCTTATGCTTCCCACATTATTTTATGCAAAAGTTGTGCAAATCCACTCAGTACATAAAGCTTACATCTTGCTATACTTTCCATATTATTGTATGCTAACACTTACATATTACCCCTGGTCCATTTGTGTATGGTTAGGGGAAAAATAGAACAAAATTTTCGGAAGGCAATGAACAGAGAGCACACACACAAAGATCGGTCAATGTTCATTTCTTTGCCCACACCCATCAGTCTCTCTTTCTCTCACTTAATACCTCACCTCAACAGACCTAGCTCCTTCAAACGAGCCACAAATACATACATAAACACATATTATGTCATAGTGGTTGTGCTTGCAGTTGACTGGTCATTCCACCGTGGTGTTATATAATGTGGTGGAGATGGTGGTGCGCATGGTGATTCAGTTGTATGCAATGGTGGTGGTTCATAGTGGATGTAGGAGTGGCAATGGTGATTCGATTATTGTGGTGAACAAGATTGAGAGGAAAACAAGATTAAGATGATAAGGAGGGTATGATGGTCATTTTGCCATTGTTGTTAACGGCGTTAGCTGTTCACTTAGTCCAAAAATACGAGGGGCGTTGTGTGTTGATTTCCAAACCATAGAGAGATAATGTGCAAAATACCTAAACCACAAGTTAATAAAATGGATTTTACCCAATGATTTAAGACCCATCTAAAATTTTTGCGTTAAGTCTCAAGTATTTTTGGGCCGGCCTGCTGGCCTAATGTGCTAGAATTAGACGTTTGGCTTTAGTGTTTGTAAAATGTTATAATGGATGTGAGAGCAAGTGCCCATATTGTCTTGTGGTACACAATATCTTGAGTGCTACTTTCCACCAGGGCCATGTTTGGTTTATCGATTTCAACAGGAGAAGAGGACAGAATAAGAAATACTAATTCCATCGTAGTAGGAAAAAATAAAGGTTTAATCTCATGAGTTAACATAATTTTGTTGGAGCTTTTTGGGTGGGGGATAGCCAAAAGTCTAAGCCAAGGCCCATATGAATAATGGTGACAATTCCTTAGAGCAATTTCAACAACAAAAGTTAGTTTAGTTATTCAAAAAATAATAGTTTCTATTTTAGCTATTAATTTATTAAATACACACTTTAATAGATTTTATATATTTTTAACTACTTAATTTAAATATTATTTCACATTCTTTTTGTATTATTTTTCTTTGGGATAGTGAGAAGGAGGGAAAGAGAATGGAGGAAAGGAAAAGAGGAGAGAAAAAATATTATAAAGAACTTATACATGTTGTTACAGTGACACTATAAATATAGTGTTACTGTAGCAAAATGTTATTTTAGATGCTTTGGAGATATTTTTGTTGGAGTGAAATTTTAGTGCAAAATAGCTAATTTTTAAATTGTAGTGTATTTTAGCTACTCTTTTGTAGATGCTCGTATGGATGGATTTATCTAATGGGTTTTTTAGAAGGGGTAATGCTATGCTTATCAAATTTTCTTACAAAATCTTCATCCCAAATGATATGACACATTTTCACCATCAAGAAAATGAGTCCCATTAAAATTCAATGACGACAATTGTATCATATCATTTTGGATGGAAGATTTGGTAATAAAATTTGGTTAGCATAACATTTTTCTCTTATATGTACGTGAACCAGGCAAGCCATCAGACCAAGCCTTTAGACCTATCCCTCACTCAAAACTTAATCCTATGCCAAATCCTTCTCAATCTCACATCCTCTCCTAGCACCAAAATTTTGACGACCTCCCATCCTCGTCATGCACCGATTCATCATCCCTTGTCTAGAACCTTCACAACCAGCCAACTAATAGTGACACAAATTTGGAAGGGGAACTCGAGGAATCANATTTAGTAGGTTAATTGAGTATGCGTATGAAATTTCATTGAAAAATAACATCGTTTTATTTTTGACTGTTTCAAATCGAAAAGCAGCACATGGTAGAGTTTTTCAATTTCGAATCAGTCGAAGCCATGGCAGAGAGGGAGAGGGAGAGAGAGAGAGAGAAGTCACAAGGAGTGTGGAGAGATAGAGAGAGAAAGACTGGTGGGTGTCTGACAGACTTGGGAGACGTGTAAGTGGTTTAAGTTTTGGGTGAGATAATTTTGTTGTTGTGATGAATTATGTGTAATTGGATCAAATTAAATGAAATCTGGATCGTTTAGAGGAATGGTTTTGAAAAAGATGCTAGTGACCATTAGATGAGAATTTAAGAAAGTCACCCTATTTTATACTATAACTATAATAAAAATTATGATTTTTAAGAAAAAATTGAATTTTTATTTTTGATTTTATTTCCACAAATTATCCAATTGAACATAAATTTTGATTATAAAATTTAAAATATTTAATATTTTGTATTTGATTGAACATATAATATTTTTGGACCAAAAAAATTAACCTAATTTGCTGACATAATGATGTGGTTTCATATGAATCATTGGATCAATACCAAGTTTTAATGTTTGATAAGACCTACAGTCAATCCACAAGTACAATGAATTAGATCAGCAAATTATGTCAGTAAATTAGGTCCCTATAACATTACTCTAATTTTAATTTGAAGGATCTAAGTATTATATGTCTACAAACTTTATGGAGTCTGAAGGTGATTTATTAATCAATATACTAACAGACATTAAAAGCCCGTCTAAGTGTTATGTGTGTACAAGCTTTAGGGAATTTGTGTGTAATATTTCAATGTCAAGGAATCTAAGTGATGAAGTGACAAACCTCAGAAAGTTTGGATATAATTCTCCACAAAAAAAAAAAACCCACTTCATCTTTTTCTACCTTCTGCCACCCACTTGACATAACCTCTACTCCCTTCCATAAAACTTGTTGACTTTGTGGTCTTTCTGACTCAAGTCTTTAATGTGGCCAGAACCTTTTGGCAAGGAAGTTATGCCAAGGTTGCTATACAGGCATAGGGAGCCCTATTATTTTGACAAAATGAGTCACATATGTGATGGGCCTAGGTCGGTTATATGTGGGCTACACAAGAAAAATTGGCTCAGGCATGGATTTGCAGTTTAGACACAAATTTACATTGATATACAACTTTGTCCATTTCCTCTCTCAATTCCCTATATAAAGGGAGGTCATGACAAAAGTTAAGTATAAGAAAATTGAGAGCTCAAACATTTGAGAGTTGAGTTCTCCATAGTGATATCAGGTATCAATTTGAGTGTTCTCAGATCTGTGAGTGATACTAGTGAGATATCAAAGTGATCCTNCAGAACCTTCACAACCAGCCAACTAATAGTGACACAAATTTGGAAGGGGAACTCGAGGAATCAAATAGCCCCATAATATATTTTTCCAAAGAAAATGAAGTTAGAATTAGACGCCCTTGGGCTAATTCTATTATCTTCAAGAACTATGGTGAACATATAGCTACAATTACTTGATTGGGAAGGTAGCAACCTTATGAAAATCTAGGGATAAAATGGCATTTATAGCTATAGGTGAACNCAAATAGCCCCATAATATATTTTTCCAAAGAAAATGAAGTTAGAATTAGACGCCCTTTGGCTAACTCTATTATCGTCAAGAACTATGGTGAACATATAGCTACAATTACTTGATTGGGAAGGTAGCTACCTTATGAAAATCTAGGGATAAAATGGCATTTATAGCTATAGGTGAACGCTACAATGTTGCTTGCTTGCATACAGAAGAAGATGCCATAAGGATACTTAGTGGAGGTTTGATGGGACANTCACCCTATTTTATACTATAACTATAATAAAAATTATGATTTTTAAGAAAAAATTGAATTTTTATTTTTGATTTTATTTCCACAAATTATCCAATTGAACATAAATTTTGATTATAAAATTTAAAATATTTAATATTTTGTATTTGATTGAACATATAATATTTTTGGACCAAAAAAATTAACCTAATTTGCTGACATAATGATGTGGTTTCATATGAATCATTGGATCAATACCAAGTTTTAATGTTTGATAAGACCTACAGTCAATCCACAAGTACAATGAATTAGATCAGCAAATTATGTCAGTAAATTAGGTCCCTATAACATTACTCTAATTTTAATTTGAAGGATCTAAGTATTATATGTCTACAAACTTTATGGAGTCTGAAGGTGATTTATTAATCAATATACTAACAGACATTAAAAGCCCGTCTAAGTGTTATGTGTGTACAAGCTTTAGGGAATTTGTGTGTAATATTTCAATGTCAAGGAATCTAAGTGATGAAGTGACAAACCTCAGAGAGTTTGGATATAATTCTCCACAAAAAAAAAAAACCCACTTCATCTTTTTCTACCTTCTGCCACCCACTTGACATAACCTCTACTCCCTTCCATAAAACTTGTTGACTTTGTGGTCTTTCTGACTCAAGTCTTTAATGTGGCCAGAACCTTTTGGCAAGGAAGTTATGCCAAGGTTGCTATACAGGCATAGGGAGCCCTATTATTTTGACAAAATGAGTCACATATGTGATGGGCCTAGGTCGGTTATATGTGGGCTACACAAGAAAAATTGGCTCAGGCATGGATTTGCAGTTTAGACACAAATTTACATTGATATACAACTTTGTCCATTTCCTCTCTCAATTCCCTATATAAAGGGAGGTCATGACAAAAGTTAAGTATAAGAAAATTGAGAGCTCAAACATTTGAGAGTTGAGTTCTCCATAGTGATATCAGGTATCAATTTGAGTGTTCTCAGATCTGTGAGTGATACTAGTGAGATATCAAAGTGATCCTATTGGAGTGAGTACTTATGAGGTTTGGAACAATTGTTCTTGTACTCTCTGTTTACTCTAAATACTGAAAACATCTGATCGCTATTGTTGTGGACGTAGATAATTGTCGAACCACGTAAGTTGTTTTATCTTGTGTGATTGTTATTTTATTTTTCCACTTAAGTGTGAGTGTCAATATTAATCAAATTTGATTTTTAGGATAATTTCTAGAACAAAACTCACTTCCCCACCAGCAAACTACCCTACTTAAGGAACCCCCCTTATTGTGGCATAGCCACTCAATCAAATAACAAAAAAGCATGGAGGTGAGTTTTCATGAAGTGGTGGAATAGTAAGCATAAAGCTTACACATGGGCTTATGCTTCCCACATTATTTTATGCAAAAGTTGTGCAAATCCACTCAGTACATAAAGCTTACATCTTGCTATACTTTCCATATTATTGTATGCTAACACTTACATATTACCCCTGGTCCATTTGTGTATGGTTAGGGGAAAAATAGAACAAAATTTTCGGAAGGCAATGAACAGAGAGCACACACACAAAGATCGGTCAATGTTCATTTCTTTGCCCACACCCATCAGTCTCTCTTTCTCTCACTTAATACCTCACCTCAACAAACCTAGCTCCTTCAAACGAGCCACAAATACATACATAAACACATATTATGTCATAGTGGTTGTGCTTGCAGTTGACTGGTCATTCCACCGTGGTGTTATATAATGTGGTGGAGATGGTGGTGCGCATGGTGATTCAGTTGTATGCAATGGTGGTGGTTCATAGTGGATGTAGGAGTGGCAATGGTGATTCGATTATTGTGGTGAACAAGATTGAGATGATAAGGAGGGTATGATGGTCATTTTGCCATTGTTGTTAATGGCGTTAGCTGTTCACTTTAGTCCAAAAATACGAGGGGCGTTGTGTGTTGATTTCCAAACCATAGAGAGATAATGTGCAAAATACCTAAACCACAAGGTAATAAAATGGATTTTACCCAATGATTTAAGACCCATCTAAAATTTTTGCGTTAAGTCTCAAGTATTTTTGGGCCGGCCTGCTGGCCTAATGTGCTAGAATTAGACATTTGGCTTTAGTGTTTGTAAAATGTTATAATGGATGTGAGAGCAAGTGCCTATATTGTCTTGTGGTACACAATATCTTGAGTGCTACTTTCCACCAGGGCCATGTTTGGTTTATCGATTTCAACAGGAGATGAGGACAGAATAAGAAATACTAATTCCATCGTAGTAGGAAAAAATAAAGGTTTAATCTCATGAGTTAACATAATTTTGTTGGAGCTTTTTGGGTGGGGGATAGCCAAAAGTCTAAGCCAAGGCCCATATGAATAATGGTGACAATTCCTTAGAGCAATTTCAACAACAAAAGTTAGTTTAGTTATTCAAAAAATAATAGTTTCTATTTTAGCTATTAATTTATTAAATACACACTTTAATAGATTTTATATATTTTTAACTACTTAATTTAAATATTATTTCACATTCTTTTTGTATTATTTTTCTTTGGGATAGTGAGAAGGAGGGAAAGAGAATGGAGGAAAGGAAAAGAGGAGAGAAAAAATATTATAAAGAACTTATACATGTTGTTACAGTGACACTATAAATATAGTGTTACTGTAGCAAAATGTTATTTTAGATGCTTTGGAGATATTTTTGTTGGAGTGAAATTTTAGTGCAAAATAGCTAATTTTTAAATTGTAGTGTATTTTAGCTACTCTTTTGTAGATGCTCGTATGGATGGATTTATCTAATGGGTTTTTTAGAAGGGGTAATGCTATGCTTATCAAATTTTCTTACAAAATCTTCATCCCAAATGATATGACACATTTTCACCATCAAGAAAATGAGTCCCATTAAAATTCAATGACGACAATTGTATCATATCATTTTGGATGGAAGATTTGGTAATAAAATTTGGTTAGCATAACATTTTTCTCTTATATGTACGTGAACCAGGCAAGCCATCAGACCAAGCCTTTAGACCTATCCCTCACTCAAAACTTAATCCTATGCCAAATCCTTCTCAATCTCACATCCTCTCCTAGCACCAAAATTTTGACGACCTCCCATCCTCGTCATGCACCGATACATCATCCCTTGTCTAGAACCTTCACAACCAGCCAACTAATAGTGACACAAATTTGGAAGGGGAACTCGAGGAATCAAATAGCCCCATAATATATTTTTCCAAAGAAAATGAAGTTAGAATTAGACGCCCTTGGGCTAATTCTATTATCGTCAAGAACTATGGTGAACATATAGCTACAATTACTTGATTGGGAAGGTAGCAACCTTATGAAAATCTAGGGATAAAATGGCATTTATAGCTATAGGTGAACGCTACAATGTTGCTTGCTTGCATACAGAAGAAGATGCCATAAGGATACTTAGTGGAGGTTTGATGGGACATTTTCTGTGCTCAAGGGGGATGAGACACGTGTGCTCGACATATTGACCGCGGAGTGTTCTTCGAATGTCCGCAGAATCCTTGACATGTTGTCCGCGGAGTCCTTGACATGTTGTCCACGGAGTCCTCGGCATCTTGTCTGCGGAGTGTTCTGCGAATGTCCGTGGAGTCCTCGACATGTTGTTTACAAAGTCCTTGACATATAGTCCGCGGNGAATTTGTGTGTAATATTTCAATGTCAAGGAATCTAAGTGATGAAGTGACAAACCTCAGAGAGTTTGGATATAATTCTCCACAAAAAAAAAAAACCCACTTCATCTTTTTCTACCTTCTGCCACCCACTTGACATAACCTCTACTCCCTTCCATAAAACTTGTTGACTTTGTGGTCTTTCTGACTCAAGTCTTTAATGTGGCCAGAACCTTTTGGCAAGGAAGTTATGCCAAGGTTGCTATACAGGCATAGGGAGCCCTATTATTTTGACAAAATGAGTCACATATGTGATGGGCCTAGGTCGGTTATATGTGGGCTACACAAGAAAAATTGGCTCAGGCATGGATTTGCAGTTTAGACACAAATTTACATTGATATACAACTTTGTCCATTTCCTCTCTCAATTCCCTATATAAAGGGAGGTCATGACAAAAGTTAAGTATAAGAAAATTGAGAGCTCAAACATTTGAGAGTTGAGTTCTCCATAGTGATATCAGGTATCAATTTGAGTGTTCTCAGATCTGTGAGTGATACTAGTGAGATATCAAAGTGATCCTATTGGAGTGAGTACTTATGAGGTTTGGAACAATTGTTCTTGTACTCTCTGTTTACTCTAAATACTGAAAACATCTGATCGCTATTGTTGTGGACGTAGATAATTGTCGAACCACGTAAGTTGTTTTATCTTGTGTGATTGTTATTTTATTTTTCCACTTAAGTGTGAGTGTCAATATCAATCAAATTTGATTTTTAGGATAATTTCTAGAACAAAACTCACTTCCCCACCAGCAAACTACCCTACTTAAGGAACCCCCCTTATTGTGGCATAGCCACTCAATCAAATAACAAAAAAGCATGGAGGTGAGTTTTCATGAAGTGGTGGAATAGTAAGCATAAAGCTTACACATGGGCTTATGCTTCCCACATTATTTTATGCAAAAGTTGTGCAAATCCACTCAGTACATAAAGCTTACATCTTGCTATACTTTCCATATTATTGTATGCTAACACTTACATATTACCCCTGGTCCATTTGTGTATGGTTAGGGGAAAAATAGAACAAAATTTTCGGAAGGCAATGAACAGAGAGCACACACACAAAGATCGGTCAATGTTCATTTCTTTGCCCACACCCATCAGTCTCTCTTTCTCTCACTTAATACCTCACCTCAACAAACCTAGCTCCTTCAAACGAGCCACAAATACATACATAAACACATATTATGTCATAGTGGTTGTGCTTGCAGTTGACTGGTCATTCCACCGTGGTGTTATATAATGTGGTGGAGATGGTGGTGCGCATGGTGATTCAGTTGTATGCAATGGTGGTGGTTCATAGTGGATGTAGGAGTGGCAATGGTGATTCGATTATTGTGGTGAACAAGATTGAGATGATAAGGAGGGTATGATGGTCATTTTGCCATTGTTGTTAATGGCGTTAGCTGTTCACTTTAGTCCAAAAATACGAGGGGCGTTGTGTGTTGATTTCCAAACCATAGAGAGATAATGTGCAAAATACCTAAACCACAAGGTAATAAAATGGATTTTACCCAATGATTTAAGACCCATCTAAAATTTTTGCGTTAAGTCTCAAGTATTTTTGGGCCGGCCTGCTGGCCTAATGTGCTAGAATTAGACATTTGGCTTTAGTGTTTGTAAAATGTTATAATGGATGTGAGAGCAAGTGCCTATATTGTCTTGTGGTACACAATATCTTGAGTGCTACTTTCCACCAGGGCCATGTTTGGTTTATCGATTTCAACAGGAGATGAGGACAGAATAAGAAATACTAATTCCATCGTAGTAGGAAAAAATAAAGGTTTAATCTCATGAGTTAACATAATTTTGTTGGAGCTTTTTGGGTGGGGGATAGCCAAAAGTCTAAGCCAAGGCCCATATGAATAATGGTGACAATTCCTTAGAGCAATTTCAACAACAAAAGTTAGTTTAGTTATTCAAAAAATAATAGTTTCTATTTTAGCTATTAATTTATTAAATACACACTTTAATAGATTTTATATATTTTTAACTACTTAATTTAAATATTATTTCACATTCTTTTTGTATTATTTTTCTTTGGGATAGTGAGAAGGAGGGAAAGAGAATGGAGGAAAGGAAAAGAGGAGAGAAAAAATATTATAAAGAACTTATACATGTTGTTACAGTGACACTATAAATATAGTGTTACTGTAGCAAAATGTTATTTTAGATGCTTTGGAGATATTTTTGTTGGAGTGAAATTTTAGTGCAAAATAGCTAATTTTTAAATTGTAGTGTATTTTAGCTACTCTTTTGTAGATGCTCGTATGGATGGATTTATCTAATGGGTTTTTTAGAAGGGGTAATGCTATGCTTATCAAATTTTCTTACAAAATCTTCATCCCAAATGATATGACACATTTTCACCATCAAGAAAATGAGTCCCATTAAAATTCAATGACGACAATTGTATCATATCATTTTGGATGGAAGATTTGGTAATAAAATTTGGTTAGCATAACATTTTTCTCTTATATGTACGTGAACCAGGCAAGCCATCAGACCAAGCCTTTAGACCTATCCCTCACTCAAAACTTAATCCTATGCCAAATCCTTCTCAATCTCACATCCTCTCCTAGCACCAAAATTTTGACGACCTCCCATCCTCGTCATGCACCGATTCATCATCCCTTGTCTAGAACCTTCACAACCAGCCAACTAATAGTGACACAAATTTGGAAGGGGAACTCGAGGAATCAAATAGCCCCATAATATATTTTTCCAAAGAAAATGAAGTTAGAATTAGACGCCCTTGGGCTAATTCTATTATCGTCAAGAACTATGGTGAACATATAGCTACAATTACTTGATTGGGAAGGTAGCAACCTTATGAAAATCTAGGGATAAAATGGCATTTATAGCTATAGGTGAATGCTACAATGTTGCTTGCTTGCATACAGAAGAAGATGCCATAAGGATACTTAGTGGAGGTTTGATGGGACATTTTCTGTGCTCAAGGGGGATGAGACACGTGTGCTCGACATATTGACCGCGGAGTATTCTTTGAATGTCCGCAGAATCCTTGACATGTTTTCCGCGGAGTCCTTGACATGTTGTCCACGGAGTCCTCGGCATCTTGTTTGCGGAGTGTTCTGCGAATGTCCGTGGAGTCCTCGACATGTTGTTTACAAAGTCCTTGACATATAGTCCGCGGAGTCCTCAACATCTTGTTCGCGGAATCCTCAGCATCTTGTCCCTGGAGAACTCTCTATAAGACATGTCACCTCGACACTAAGGGCACCTCAGAGCTCCCTGCGAGTGACACATGTCCTTAGCACTAAAGGTACCTCAGAGTCTTCATCATGTGATACTTGTCCTCGTCTCCTAAAGTTTTTCGAGGAGACCTCATCCCCACACGTGTCCTCAGTGTCGTCCTCTGCTCCGCTGAGGTAATGGTGACCACCTTGGGGCTTGGGCTATGACAAATGGTTGAGTTCTTATAAAAGTCAAAAATAATGTCTCCACATCAGAGGAATGGGTGACTTTTAATCATCAAACCCTCTTCCAAAGGCAGTCAGAATGACAAGTAGACAACTTGGTGACCAATAGAGAGAATCCACGAAGTACGAAGCCCAGATGACATGACCTCCTGGAGGGGCAAAGGACGCAAATGTCCTAGTGCATGCACAGCTACAATGAAGGACATTAAATGATTCATCAAAAGGATGTGACATATTTATTGCTCATCGAACTTCAGAGGGGAGTGTATTAACTGCTCGAGGGCCCAAGCATTAAATGCTAAAGGTTCTTTTCATCTGACAAGGAAGACATTCTGCCCAAGGACTGTGCTCCACAGGTTGCCTTCCAAAGGGACCAATAAGGGACTTCCTCTCCAAGGGACCCACCTGTCTACAATGATTACCTCCATGGAGGTGTAAATAACTCTCACAAATGTACGACAAAGGTACACAAACCATATTCTCAGCAATACAATAGTGTTTGCTCCCCTCTTTCACATACATTGACTTAACCGTCGGAGGGGTTACGCCAAAAAATACTCTAGTGCCTTTCTAACTTTCTTTTTCGAGTGGCAAATTCCTTCCCGACTTGTCAGAATCGCGTAGACAGCTGAAAAGACAATTCATCACCACTTTTTAGGGCCTTTTTCACTCCCTCTTACCTTGGGATCCTCGACTTTTAGGTAAATTCGTTTGCCAAAGGAGGGATATGTCCTTCTGTTTTTTTTTTGTGCGAAAATCATGCACAATTTGGCGTCGTCTGTGGAAAAAAATTGAGTTTTCCTGAGACAGTGACTATGGTGAACACTCGCTTGAAAGGAAATGGTCCTCAACAAAAGAATATCGATACACATGCTTATTTCGTATCAAGAATGGAGGATCGTGTCGAAAGTTTCAACAAAGAGCTTTCGATCTGTTCAAGGGAAAAAAAACACCAAACTGAACTTAGTTTGGGTGGCGATAAAGATGGTCCTTTAGCCTATCAACTCGTTGATGTCATCGAAGAATGGTTGTGAGACCAATTGNATAGTGGATGTAGGAGTGGCAATGGTGATTCGATTATTGTGGTGAACAAGATTGAGATGATAAGGAGGGTATGATGGTCATTTTGCCATTGTTGTTAATGGCGTTAGCTGTTCACTTTAGTCCAAAAATACGAGGGGCGTTGTGTGTTGATTTCCAAACCATAGAGAGATAATGTGCAAAATACCTAAACCACAAGGNACAGAGGAAAACAACGTGAATGTCCTGAATAGACTCGACGAGTTTGTATTTTTCAGTAGAGGGTCTCGAAGTCTACGATCGTCTAAGGAACGCTCCATCAGGGAGGTGGGGCCTAGTGACTTGATGAACCGTCTGAGTGACGAAGCNCCCATCTAAAATTTTTGCGTTAAGTCTCAAGTATTTTTGGGCCGGCCTGCTGGCCTAATGTGCTAGAGTCAGACGTTTGGCTTTAGTGTTTGTAAAATGTTATAATGGATGTGAGAGCAAGTGCCTATATTGTCTTGTGGTACACAATATCTTGAGTGCTACTTTCCACCAGGGCCATGTTTGGTTTATCGATTTCAACAGGAGATGAGGACAGAATAAGAAATACTAATTCCATCGTAGTAGGAAAAAATAAAGGTTTAATCTCATGAGTTAACATAATTTTGTTGGAGCTTTTTGGGTGGGGGATAGCCAAAAGTCTAAGCCAAGGCCCATATGAATAATGGTGACAATTCCTTAGAGCAATTTCAACAACAAAAGTTAGTTTAGTTATTCAAAAAATAATAGTTTCTATTTTAGCTATTAATTTATTAAATACACACTTTAATAGATTTTATATATTTTTAACTACTTAATTTAAATATTATTTCACATTCTTTTTGTATTATTTTTCTTTGGGATAGTGAGAAGGAGGGAAAGAGAATGGAGGAAAGGAAAAGAGGAGAGAAAAAATATTATAAAGAACTTATACATGTTGTTACAGTGACACTATAAATATAGTGTTACTGTAGCAAAATGTTATTTTAGATGCTTTGGAGATATTTTTGTTGGAGTGAAATTTTAGTGCAAAATAGCTAATTTTTAAATTGTAGTGTATTTTAGCTACTCTTTTGTAGATGCTCGTATGGATGGATTTATCTAATGGGTTTTTTAGAAGGGGTAATGCTATGCTTATCAAATTTTCTTACAAAATCTTCATCCCAAATGATATGACACATTTTCACCATCAAGAAAATGAGTCCCATTAAAATTCAATGACGACAATTGTATCATATCATTTTGGATGGAAGATTTGGTAATAAAATTTGGTTAGCATAACATTTTTCTCTTATATGTACGTGAACCAGGCAAGCCATCAGACCAAGCCTTTAGACCTATCCCTCACTCAAAACTTAATCCTATGCCAAATCCTTCTCAATCTCACATCCTCTCCTAGCACCAAAATTTTGACGACCTCCCATCCTCGTCATGCACCGATTCATCATCCCTTGTCTAGAACCTTCACAACCAGCCAACTAATAGTGACACAAATTTGGAAGGGGAACTCGAGGAATCAAATAGCCCCATAATATATTTTTCCAAAGAAAATGAAGTTAGAATTAGACGCCCTTTGGCTAATTCTATTATCGTCAAGAACTATGGTGAACATATAGCTACAATTACTTGATTGGGAAGGTAGCTACCTTATGAAAATCTAGGGATAAAATGGCATTTATAGCTATAGGTGAATGCTACAATGTTGCTTGCTTGCATACAGAAGAAGATGCCATAAGGATACTTAGTGGAGGTTTGATGGGACATTTTCTGTGCTCAAGGGGGATGAGACACGTGTGCTCGACATATTGACCGCGGAGTATTCTTTGAATGTCCGCAGAATCCTTGACATGTTTTCCGCGGAGTCCTTGACATGTTGTCCACGGAGTCCTCGGCATCTTGTTTGCGGAGTGTTCTGCGAATGTCCGTGGAGTCCTCGACATGTTGTTTACAAAGTCCTTGACATATAGTCCGCGGAGTCCTCAACATCTTGTTCGCGGAATCCTCAGCATCTTGTCCCTGGAGAACTCTCTATAAGACATGTCACCTCGACACTAAGGGCACCTCAGAGCTCCCTGCGAGTGACACATGTCCTTAGCACTAAAGGTACCTCAGAGTCTTCATCATGTGATACTTGTCCTCGTCTCCTAAAGTTTTTCGAGGAGACCTCATCCCCACACGTGTCCTCAGTGTCGTCCTCTGCTCCGCTGAGGTAATGGTGACCACCTTGGGGCTTGGGCTATGACAAATGGTTGAGTTCTTATAAAAGTCAAAAATAATGTCTCCACATCAGAGGAATGGGTGACTTTTAATCATCAAACCCTCTTCCAAAGGCAGTCAGAATGACAAGTAGACAACTTGGTGACCAATAGAGAGAATCCACGAAGTACGAAGCCCAGATGACATGACCTCCTGGAGGGGCAAAGGACGCAAATGTCCTAGTGCATGCACAGCTACAATGAAGGACATTAAATGATTCATCAAAAGGATGTGACATATTTATTGCTCATCGAACTTCAGAGGGGAGTGTATTAACTGCTCGAGGGCCCAAGCATTAAATGCTAAAGGTTCTTTTCATCTGACAAGGAAGACATTCTGCCCAAGGACTGTGCTCCACAGGTTGCCTTCCAAAGGGACCAATAAGGGACTTCCTCTCCAAGGGACCCACCTGTCTACAATGATTACCTCCATGGAGGTGTAAATAACTCTCACAAATGTACGACAAAGGTACACAAACCATATTCTCAGCAATACAATAGTGTTTGCTCCCCTCTTTCACATACATTGACTTAACCGTCGGAGGGGTTACGCCAAAAAATACTCTAGTGCCTTTCTAACTTTCTTTTTCGAGTGGCAAATTCCTTCCCGACTTGTCAGAATCGCGTAGACAGCTGAAAAGACAATTCATCACCACTTTTTAGGGCCTTTTTCACTCCCTCTTACCTTGGGATCCTCGACTTTTAGGTAAATTCGTTTGCCAAAGGAGGGATATGTCCTTTTGTTTTTTTTTTGTGCGAAAATCATGCACAATTTGGCGTCGTCTGTGGAAAAAAATTGAGTTTTCCTGAGACAGTGACTATGGTGAACACTCGCTTGAAAGGAAATGGTCCTCAACAAAAGAATATCGATACACATGCTTATTTCGTATCAAGAATGGAGGATCGTGTCGAAAGTTTCAACAAAGAGCTTTCGATCTGTTCAAGGGAAAAAAAACACCAAACTGAACTTAGTTTGGGTGGCGATAAAGATGGTCCTTTAGCCTATCAACTCGTTGATGTCATCGAAGAATGGTTGTGAGACCAATTGCGGCAGACAGAGGAAAACAACGTGAATGTCCTGAATAGACTCGACGAGTTTGTATTTTTCAGTAGAGGGTCTCGAAGTCTACGATCGTCTAAGGAACGCTCCATCAGGGAGGTGGGGCCTAGTGACTTGATGAACCGTCTGAGTGACGGAGTAGGGGTCTTCAAGGCTTTAAAGCGCCTGAGGGCCATGGACAGGACTCGGAGGTCCCAGCCAAGAGAATTAGACATTTGGCTTGGAACGACCACCGTCGAAAATTGTTTGGACGAGGGGGCGTAGAAGAATCCAAGGAGGGGTTGACCTTTCCCGTGAAGAACGGAAGAGCTGGGGGGACATGCTTCTCTACGTCGAGATGGAGAAAGGAGACACCATGAGGCCAGGGAATACCTTATAACTAAATTGAAATCTATGAGGGTGCATAAGTCCACCCCTAACGACAACACGGATGACGAGACCATTTGTCACCATTTACTAGAAACATCATGGAGATGGAGATATCAAAAAAGTTTGTGGTGCCACGATTCAAAGTTTACGATGGACGTTTTGAACTAGAGGCTCACCTCTGATAGTACAAGTAAATGATGTTTCTATATCACTCGGATCATAGGCTGTTGTCTTGGGTGTTCTCAATGAGTCTTGATGATACAACCATGAAGTGGTTCAAGACCCTTTTGCCAAATAGCATAGGGTCCTAGAGAGAACTGACCAAAAAATTCTCTGCAAGGTTCATTACGGGGAACAAGCACACTGAGGATGTAGATCATTGTTGACCCTCCAACGGAAGGAAGGCGAAACACTCCGTCAGTACGCCACACGCTATTGGGAGGAGGTGAACGATGTCGAAGGATGCCCAGAGGTTATGGCTACGGCCTTTTTCAGACTTGGCCTCTCCAGGATACAGATCTTTACAGATGCTTAACAAATAAGACGCCAGCGGACATAGGCGAGTTGATGGCCCGAATCAATAAGTTCTCCAAGATAGAAGATGAGACCTAATTGAGAAGAACCATACAAAGTCACATCAGTGGGAGGCTCTGGGTTATACAAGTTAGAGGATATGGAAGGAAATACTGCTCTTCGACCTTGGAATGTAACAAATTTGAAGAAGTATTATTTTTGAGAAAGAAAGTCTTATTTTCACTAAGTGTGCTGCCCTGGATGGTGCATGGCCCTAGAGGCAAAGTCTACAAGGAAGACTCTTGCCTCCAAAGAAACAAAAGGAGCGAAGCCTGCTGGAAGGGGCATGACCCCGTAGGCAAAGTCTACAAGAAAGATTCTTGCCTCCGAAGAAACAAAAGGAGCGAAGCCTTCTGGAACGGGCATGTCCCTAGAGACAAAGTCTACAAAGAAGACTCTTGCCTCCAAAGAAACAAAAAGAGTGAAACCTCTTGAAAAGGGTATGGTCCCGCAGACAAAGTCTACAAGGAAGATTCTTACCTCCAAAAAAACAAAAGGATTGAAGCCTCTTGGAAGGGGTATGGCCCCGAAGGCAAAGTCTACAAGGAAGACTCTGGCCTCCAAAGAAATAAAAGGAGCGAAGCCTCTTGAAAGTGGCATGGCCTTAGAGACAAAGTCTTCAAGGAAGATTATTGCCTCCAAAGAGATAAAAAGAGCACAACCTCCTAGAAGGGACATGGTCTTGGAGGCCAAGTCTTCAAGAAATATTCTGGCCTCCAAAGAAACAAAAGGAGCAAAGCCTCCTAGAAAGGGCATGGCCCCGAAGGCAAATTCTTCAAGGAAGATTCTTATCTCCAAAGAGACAAAAAGAGCGAAGCCTTTTGGAAGGGGCATGACCCTAGAGACAAAAGGAGCACAACCTCCTGGAAGGGGCATGGTTCGGAGGCCAAGTCTTTAAGAAAGACTCTTGCCTTCAAAGAAACAAAATGAGTGAAGCCTACTGGAAAGGGCATGGTCTTGAAGGCAAAGTTTTCAAGGAAGATTCTTGCCTCCTAAGAGACAAAAGGAGCATCACCTTCTGGAAGGGGCATGGCCTCGGAGGCCAAGTCTTCAAGAAAGACTCTTGCCACCAAAAAGACAAAAAGACCACAACCTCCTAGATGGAGCATGGCCCTGAGGACAAGGCATTAGAAAAAGACTTGTCCCTAAAAGACCTAAGGAGTGAAGCCTCCTAGATAGGACATGACTCTAAGGACATTGACCCTAAAAGACCCAAGGAACCAAAGTCTGTAGGAAGAGACTTAGCCTCGAAGACAAAAAAGAAGAAAAAGAAAGAAGCAAAGACTTAGTAAAAGAAAGATGTCCTTGAATTATGAAAAAGGAGGGCTTTGCGTCCCTCAAGCTGCAGAAACAGAAATTAAGTTACAAAGAAAATGAAAAAGCAATTCTATGGAGGACCAGTGATGTCTCTCCCAATGTTTCCTTCGATGTTGCCAAAGAACTCATCGACACTGGAGCATCGGCGGAAAAACAGCTACACTAAGAGACAGGACATTGAAGCCCTTTCATCTTCATTCGCCATGTCATCCATTCAATATGAAGATCAAGGGCTGGGGGAAAGTTGATGGGACATTTTCTGTTCTCAAGGGGGACAAAACACGTGTCCTCGACATATCGGCTGCGAAGTGTTCTTTGGATGATACGTGTTCTCGGCATCTTATCTGCGGAGTGTTCTCTGAATGTCCGCGGAGTCCTCGACATGTTGTCCGCGGAGTCCTCCGCATCTTGTCCATAGAGTCCTCAGCATCTTGTTTGCGGAATGTTCTCCGAATGTCCGCAGAGTCCTTGATATGTTGTCTGCAAAGTCCTTGACATCTTGTCCGCAGAATCCTCGGCATCTTGTCCATAGAGCACTGTCCACAGGACATGCTCTCAGCGAGGGACACGTGTCCTTGGAACTAAAGGTACCTCAGAGTCTTCATCACATGACACCTGTCCTCGTCTTCCAAAGTTTCCTGAGGAGACCTCCATCTGACACGTGTCCTCGGCATCGGGTCCACCGCTTCGCCGAGGTAATGGCAACCACCTTGGGGCTTGAGCTATGACAAATGGTTGAGTTCTTATAAAAGTCAAGAATAATGTCACCAGATTAGAGGAATGAGTGGCTTTTAATCACCAAACCCTCTTCCCAAAGGCAGTCAGAATGACAAGGTAGACAATTTGGTGACCAATAGAGAGAGTCCACGAAGTAGAAACACAAATGACATGACCTCCTGGATGGACAAAGGACGTAAATGCCCCAGCGCATGCGCAGTCACAATGAAGGACATTAAATGATTCATTAGAAGGATGAGACACATTTATTGCTCGACGAACTCCGGGGGAAGTGCATTAACTGCTTGGGGCCCAAGCATTAAATATTGAAGCTTTTTTTCATTTGAAGGAAGACACTCTGCTCAAGGACTGTGCTCTACATGCTGTCTTTTAAAGGGACCAATAAGGGACTTCCTCTCTAAAGGACCCACCTATCCGCAATGATTATCTCCATGGAGGTGTGAATAACTCTCACAAATGTAAGGCAAAGGTGCGCAAACCATATTCTCAACAAAACAATAGTGTTTTCTCCCCTCTTTCACACTCATTGACTTGACCGTAGGAGGGATTACGCCGAAAAACACTCCGGCGCCCTTCTAACTCTCTTTTCTAAGTGGCAGATTCCTTCCTAACTCGCCGGAATCGCGTAAACAGTTAGAAGGACAATTCATCACCACTCTTTAGGGCCTTTTTCACTCCCTCTTGCCTCGGGATCCTCGACTTTCTGGTAAATTCGTTCGCCAAAAGAGAGATCTGTCCTTTTTCTTTTATTGTGTGAAAATCATCGTGCACAAGGTCCATGGTTCATTGAGAAGCAGTTTATAAATGTCAATTACTGGGCCAAGAGTTTCAACCATCAGTTGCAACGGCTACTGCTATTGTATCGTGGGTACGTTTGCCTGCGTTACCAATTAAGTTTTATGATGCTATTATCCTTAAGAAAATTGGGATCAAGATTGGTAGGGTAGGGTAATAAAGATTGATGATAGAACTGAGAACATATATAGGTAGATATGCGAGATTGTGTGTTCAAATCAATACTTCCAAGCCTTTGGTCTCCTATGTTTTCATCTATAAATAAAAGCAATGGATCATGTATGAAGATATGCTCTACGTGTGGCTATATTGGTCATGAATGTGCATCTTGCAACACAATGATACATGGTTTCATGCACACTTAACAAGAGACACAGAGGTAACAGGGGGATATTGAAAGACCCCAGAACAACCAAGAATGAGACTTTGTCTCCTGATTTCTAGTACAACACAAGAAATCAAAAATGAGGACCATTCAAAAGATGAAAAAACTGGTCACTAAATTGAATTCCAAGTAGCAAACCATAACGCTCCTAAGTAAAAACAAATTTGGAGGAGAAGGTAGTAGATTCATTACCCCCAGTGGAACTTACAAAGAAAAGTTAGCCAAATCTTGAGAATCATGACATTAGTACAATCGTCAAAGGTATAGATAAGCAGCAAGTATGCCTTCCTACTTCAAAGATAAGGAAGGCTAGGTCACAGATAAGTCGCCATCACTTAACATAAAAACTCACTTTGAAAACTGATTTGCAGTTTTGCAAGGGGAACATAAGACTAAATTTTGCGTGGATCNATTGCTCGACGAACTCCGGGGGAAGTGCATTAACTGCTTGGGGCCCAAGCATTAAATGTTGAAGCTTTTTTTCATTTGACAAGGAAGACACTCTGCTCAAGGACTGTGCTCTACATGCTGTCTTTTAAAGGGACCAATAAGGGACTTCCTCTCTAAAGGACCCACCTATCCGCAATGATTATCTCCATGGAGGTGTGAATAACTCTCACAAATGTAAGGCAAAGGTGCGCAAACCATATTCTCAACAAAACAATAGTGTTTTCTCCCCTCTTTCACACTCATTGACTTGACCGTAGGAGGGATTACGCCGAAAAACACTCCGGCGCCCTTCTAACTCTCTTTTCTAAGTGGCAGATTCCTTCCTGACTCGCTGGAATCGCGTAAACAGTTAGAAGGACAATTCATCACCACTCTTTAGGGCCTTTTTCACTCCCTCTTGCCTCGGGATCCTCGACTTTCTGGTAAATTCGTTCGCCAAAAGAGAGATCTGTCCTTTTTCTTTTATTGTGTGAAAATCATCGTGCACAAGGTCCATGGTTCATTGAGAAGCAGTTTATAAATGTCAATTACTGGGCCAAGAGTTTCAACCATCAGTTGCAACGGCTACTGCTATTGTATCGTGGGTACGTTTGCCTGCGTTACCAATTAAGTTTTATGATGCTATTATCCTTAAGAAAATTGGGATCAAGATTGGTAGGGTAGGGTAATAAAGATTGATGATAGAACTGAGAACATATATAGGTAGATATGCGAGATTGTGTGTTCAAATCAATACTTCCAAGCCTTTGGTCTCCTATGTTTTCATCTATAAATAAAAGCAATGGATCATGTATGAAGATATGCTCTACGTGTGGCTATATTGGTCATGAATGTTCATCTTGCAACACAATGATACATGATTTCAAGCACACTCAACAAGAGACACAGAGGTAACAAGGGCAGATTGAAAGACCCCAGAACAACCAAGAAGAAGATTTTGTCCCCTAGTTTCTAGTACAAGACAAGAAATCAAAAATAAGGACCATTCAAAACATGGGAAAACTGGTCACTAAATTGAATTCCAAGCAGCCAAACCATGACGCTTCTAAGTGCAAAAAGTTTGGAGGAGAAAGGTAGAAGATTCTTTACCCCCGGTCGAACTTACAAAGAAAAGTTAGCTAAATCTTGAGGAATCATGACATTAGTTCAATCGTGGAGGGTATAGACAAGCAGCAAGTATGCCTTCCTACTTCAAAGCTAAGGAAGGCTAGGTCACAAATAAATCACCATCACTTAACATGAAAACTCACTTTGAAAACTGATTTGCAGTTTTGTAAGGGGAAGATAAGACTGAATTTTGCGTGGATTTACCTCAACAACTCAAATCCATTATTGAAGAGGCCATCTGTCAGGTTGGACAAACACCCAAAAAATCACCAATCTCCAAATTCACCATTCTAGAATTTAGAACAACCAACTAACTTCAGTCAAAATGTCTTTCGGAGCCAAATAGAAACAAATGACAGTCACATAGAAGGCAATGGGGATGCAGGTGATGAAGGGAATGAAGTGGACAACCTCATCTCATATGAATCTCTGCTATCAATGGATGAATATTCCCTGAAATTGGCCTCTGCAAAATGTGCAATAACAGAGATGCTTTAAGGGTGTGGAACAAAATGTAGCAAATTGCGGCAAAAGTCTTCTTGTAATGACCCTCAATCCATATTGTAACAATATTGTCCGCTTTAGGCTTGGCCCACACGGCCTTGCTTTTGTGGGTTTTTGACATCATCAGGAAAATGCCTTGTTACAACTAAGAATATTGAGTCTACATATAAAACACTTCTTCTTAACTTTTGCATTATGGCATTGTAACACCAATCCCATGGTTTCCACACTTCTGTTAGGATTGAGGTTAGAAAACGGAAATGATGGCAATAGAAGTAGTTTCATATGAGCACATTGGTATTATGTGTATCTAGCTCCTAGATTTGTGGAGAGAAAGTTAGACTAAGCTACCTAGGTTGTACGAGATGTTTTGCGTTTCTTAGCAAATTTAGTATATGTATTTTACCGA
>CAUOFW020004269.1:437200-451682 GCA_963454935.2 Ilex paraguariensis | reverse complement strand
ACAGTTAGAAGGACAATTCATCACCACTCTTTAGGGCCTTTTTCACTCCCTCTTGCCTCGGGATCCTCGACTTTCTGGTAAATTCGTTCGCCAAAAGAGAGATCTGTCCTTTTTCTTTTATTGTGTGAAAATCATCGTGCACAAGGTCCATGGTTCATTGAGAAGCAGTTTATAAATGTCAATTACTGGGCCAAGAGTTTCAACCATCAGTTGCAACGGCTACTGCTATTGTTTCGTGGGTACGTTTGCCTGCGTTACCAATTAAGTTTTATGATGCTATTATCCTTAAGAAAATTGGGATCAAGATTGGTAGGGTAGGGTAATAAAGATTGATGATAGAACTGAGAACATATATAGGTAGATATGCGAGATTGTGTGTTCAAATCAATACTTCCAAGCCTTTGGTCTCCTATGTTTTCATCTATAAATAAAAGCAATGGATCATGTATGAAGATATGCTCTACGTGTGGCTATATTGGTCATGAATGTTCATCTTGCAACACAATGATACATGATTTCAAGCACACTCAACAAGAGACACAGAGGTAACAAGGGCAGATTGAAAGACCCCAGAACAACCAAGAAGAAGATTTTGTCCCCTAGTTTCTAGTACAAGACAAGAAATCAAAAATAAGGACCATTCAAAACATGGGAAAACTGGTCACTAAATTGAATTCCAAGCAGCCAAACCATGACGCTTCTAAGTGCAAAAAGTTTGGAGGAGAAAGGTAGAAGATTCTTTACCCCCGGTCGAACTTACAAAGAAAAGTTAGCTAAATCTTGAGGAATCATGACATTAGTTCAATCGTGGAGGGTATAGACAAGCAGCAAGTATGCCTTCCTACTTCAAAGCTAAGGAAGGCTAGGTCACAAATAAATCACCATCACTTAACATGAAAACTCACTTTGAAAACTGATTTGCAGTTTTGTAAGGGGAAGATAAGACTGAATTTTGCGTGGATTTACCTCAACAACTCAAATCCATTATTGAAGAGGCCATCTGTCAGGTTGGACAAACACCCAAAAAATCACCAATCTCCAAATTCACCATTCTAGAATTTAGAACAACCAACTAACTTCAGTCAAAATGTCTTTCGGAGCCAAATAGAAACAAATGACAGTCACATAGAAGGCAATGGGGATGCAGGTGATGAAGGGAATGAAGTGGACAACCTCATCTCATATGAATCTCTGCTATCAATGGATGAATATTCCCTGAAATTGGCCTCTGCAAAATGTGCAATAACAGAGATGCTTTAAGGGTGTGGAACAAAATGTAGCAAATTGCGGCAAAAGTCTTCTTGTAACGACCCTCAATCCATATTGTAACAATATTGTCGGCTTTAGACTTGGTCCACACGGCCTTGCTTTTGTGGGTTTTTTACATCATCAGGAAAATGCCTTGTTACAACTAAGAATATTGAGTCTACATATAAAACACTTCCTCTTGACTTTTGCATTATGGCATTGTAAAAGCTACGAGATGTTTTGCGTTTCTTAACTTGATTTTACATTGTGCTGAAACAAAATGTCCATTGCTTTCGAACACAATACCTATTTCGCTAAAATTTTGTAGGATAGGTGAAGTCAATTGAAACACATTTGGTGGTTTGATCTGTACTTTTGCTATTCTCTGTCCACAGTCGACAGCCAACCAAATATTGGATTTGGGATCCATGTAAATTATCAAGAGTAATTTACAATTTTTTGCACTCTTAGCAAATTTAGTATATGTATTTTATCGAGATTGTTAAAATATAAATACTTAAATTATACTCTCTCTAACAGTTTAAATTTTTAGAATACATGATTGTTTAACATGATATCAAAGTGAAAGATATTTGTTTGAATTTTGCCGTCACCTTAGTTATTAAATTTTTTTTTAACGTATTAGACCCAAAATCTAAACAGCACGTGAGGGGGACATATTAAAACTTCAGTCAGTAAATGAAACCAAAACTTCAGTCAGTAAATGAAACCAAACCTGTATTCACAACCACAAAGACCAATAAGTCCATAAAATTACATAGAATCGACCAACAATCCAAACATTTAGAGGTCGGACATAGAAAACAGTGGTAAATGCACTTTTACTCGAGCGATACATTTTGAACTATCGGATTTGAGCTTAGAAATCCATCTCTTGAGATTAGAATAAGACTATCTATCATTTGTTTATCTGACACCCACCCTGCTATGAGAGATTGAAGTCTTGTGAAATGGGTAATTTCTATGAAGGGATGGCACAAAGTGGGACAGCTTTTTTCAGGGTGACTCCAAACTGCTCTTGCATGTCTAGGCTCTCTGGAGTTGTTCCATCAGGTAGCCTCCAACTAAATGCCTGGATAATAGAAGCCAACATCAAGTGAACCATCCGAATAGCTAACGGTAAGCCGGGGCACATTCTTCTGCCAGAACCAAACGGTACGTACTCGAAATCTCTGCCTTTATAATCTGGACTAGGTCCTAAAAATCTTTCAGGCAAAAATCCCAGCGGATTCTCCCAATATTTTGGATCACGTCCAATAGACCAAGCATTTACGAACACTTGAGTGCCCTTGGGTATGGTGAAGCCCAACAATTCAGCGTCGTTTCGGGCTTTGTGAGGTAACATGAGTGGAGCAGCTGGATGGAGTCTTATGGTCTCTTTTAGAACAGCTTGGAGGTATGGGAGTTGATCAATGTCTGATTCTTTCACTAGGCGATTGGTGCCAATTTTCTGCATGATTTCATTTCGAGCTTTTTGCATAGTATGGGGATTGCGTAGAAGCTCTGCCATTGCCCATTCAGTTGTTATTGCAGATGTGTCACTCCCAGCAATGAATAAATCCTGTCGTCATGTTTTATAATTTCTACCAGTTAATAATACTATCTAATATAGAATCTCAAAAACTAAGGTTGACATGGTAGGCCTGGCCTTATCGATGGCTGGTATGCTAATAGGCTCTTCTACCACACATGGTGTCATTCGTCTTTATAAAAAAAAAAAAAAAATTGAATTATGAAATCATGCACGTGCTTTTTGTCACTTAGCAGCTTTGTGGGTAGCATCATAGGTTGAGAAACCAAAGCCTGTATTGAATCTGGCCAAGACATGGTCCCCTTCTCTTCCGGTCAACAAACATGGTCCAGATGCAGTTGTAAATTAAATTATTTGTGAGTTTTAATATTAAATAGAATTTATTAAAGTTGAAATTATGTTCTTAAATTAAGTATAAATAATTGTTAATTTTTATTAAAATAAATTGATATAATGTAAGTATATTAACATGATCTAATATTATTGTGGTAAATGTTATTATTTGAACATTTTTACCAATAAGATGCCTTACCAAGATCAAGGGCTTGATAGTTTGACGATTGAAACCAGACCCATCTTCTTCACACTGATCAAGAAGCGCATCCAAGAAATCACCACTTCTGCTCGAATCCAAAACCCTATCTTTCAAACGCTTATCAATAACCTCATCAAATATCTCATGTAATCTTCTATACGAAGGCCTTATGTGACGCTTCACTCCCTGCAAATCAAGCCATTTTATCACTGGAAAATAGTCCGACAGGTTTGGCTTCCCAGCGTCTTCCATGATTCTCCAGACCAGGTCCTTGAACTCTTGAGCAGATTCGAATTCTGGGTCAACCATATCAATCGAAAATATGGTGTTTGATATCAGGTTAAGGGTGGTGGCGAAAACCACACGCCCTATATCCACCGGTACACCATCGGAAGAGCAGTGTTTCTTGATGTGTAGAACAAGTTCTTGGGCTTTTTGGTGGCGGAGGTGTTGAAGTGAGTCGAGTTTTTGGGTTGTGAACATTTGGGTGCTGCATATACGGCGGCGGTTCCGCCACCGGTGGTCACCGGGGACCCAAGCGAGCGTGGCTTCGGGGTTCGGTTGGGCGGTGATGACGTCAGGGACGTGGCGGTCGGAGAAGTTCTGGTCGTGTTTTTGGAGGATTTCTTTCGCTGTTTCTGGCGAGGAAGCGACTATGGTTGTGATGGAACCGAGTCGGAGAGTTATGAGTGGGCCGTGGAGTTTGGCGAAGTCGGCAAGTGACTCGTGGACTTGAGGTCCGATTTGAAGGAGTGAACCGACTATAGGGAGGCTGGTCGGACCGGGTGGCAGTTTTGTGGTTTGTGAACGGTGGAGATGCATTTTGAAAAAAAACCAGAAGAGTGATATGCCGAAGAGTAGGAGGTAGAGCCCCATTCTCTCTCTCTCTCTCTCTCTCNCACGGCCTTGCTTTTGTGGGTTTTTTACATCATCAGGAAAATGCCTTGTTACAACTAAGAATATTGAGTCTACATATAAAACACTTCCTCTTGACTTTTGCATTATGGCATTGTAACACCAATCCCATGGTTTCCACACTTCTGTTAGGATTGAGGTTAGAAAACGGAAATGATGGCAATAGAAGTAGTTTCATATGAGCACATTGGTATTATGTGTATCTAGCTCCTAGATTTGTGGAGAGAAAGTTAGACTAAGCTACCTAGGTTGTACGAGATGTTTTGCGTTTCTTAGCAAATTTAGTATATGTATTTTACCGAATTTGTTAAAATATAAATATTTAAATTACACTCTCACCAACAACTTAAATTTTTAGAGTAAATGATTGTTTAACATGATATCAGAATAAGAGATTTTTATTCGAATCTTGTCATCACCTTAGTTATTAAAAAGATTTTGACGTGTTAGACCTAAAATCTAAACAGCATGTGAGGAAAACATATTGAAACTTCGGTCATTACATGAAACCAAGTCTGTATTCATCATTAAATGAAACCAAACCTGTATTCCCAACCACAAAGACCAATAGGTCCATAATATTACATAGAAACGAACAACAATCCAAACATTTAGAGGTCGGACATGGAAAGCAGTGGTAAATGCTCTNGGTAGAGCCCCATTCTCTCTCTCTCTCTCTCTCTCCTCTGTTCGCTCTATCTCTGTGTCTCTCTTGCTGTAAAGACAGTGAAGCGGTTGCTTAATCTCACCTATCGAGGGTCCCATTCGTGTATTGCTCTTCAAGTCATATGATTAAATTTTTAAAAAATATAAAATCTTAAGATGTTACCTTAAATGATTANGATAATTTCTACGAAGGGATGGCACAAAGTGGGACAGCTTTTTTCAAGGTGACTCCAAACTGCTCTTGCATGTCTAGGCTCTCTGGAGTTGTTCCATCAGGTAGCCTCCAACTAAATCCCTGGATAATAGAAGCCAGCATCAAGTGAACCATCCGAATAGCCAATGGTAAGCCAGGGCAAATTCTTCTACCCGCACCAAACGGTACGTACTCGAAATCTCTGCCTTTATAATCTGGACTAGGTCCTAAAAACCTTTCAGGCAAAAATACCAACGGATTCTCCCAATATTTCGGATCTCGTCCAATAGCCCAAGCATTTACGAGCAATTGACTACCCTTGGGTATGGTGAAANATTCACTAGTAATAACCCGTCCATAAAAATACTGTATAACTAAAAAAATATGAATTTAAAATATTTTTCTTTCTTTTGTTTCAATTAGAGACAATGAAAACAATGTGAGTCCCAATAATTTTTTAAAAAAATCAATAATTTATATATCTCATAACCATTCCCTCATTATCTCTTCAATCTCCTACTTAAAATAGCTATCTACCAACTACCATGACAGTATGATGATAGCCAATTCCCTTAAACATGAAANTTAAGTAATATATATTTATAAATTTTCAAAAGTTTGAATGTAATTTATTAATAAATATTTATATAACAAAATAGCTCATACTTTGAATTTTATTTCAGTCATATTTTTTTCTCAAAATCATCAATAATCACTTATCTCACCTATCATCTATCTGTCAGACTCAAACATTAAATCGCATCAATTATTTTTATCACATGTTTAATCACTTAGATATTTTCTCTTTAAAAATATCATATAACTTATTTTTATCGTATGTTTAATCATTTAATATATAATTAATTTATAATTAATATAATTTTTATCGTACCTTCGATCACTGGTTAANCCTACACAATCAAAAACCATTGTATAGCATCCCAATTCTGATTAAAAATTGCCAACCGATATCTTATTAAATATAAGCATGTTAATATGCTGAAACACAGTTATTAAAGTTTAAATTATATGAAATTAAAGTTCACAATCCAAACTCAAAATAAACTAAAATTCATATTCAAAACCAGAAATAAAGCNTTCAATTATCACCCAAGTTCAAACTACGAGGAGTTTAATGGGTAATATTTCAAATGTCAAAAGTATTAAGTCATAAATGTGAAATGATTTGGGTGTAATTCTGAATTTAAAAATNGTTTTTGTAAATGATAATGTCCATTAATCCCAAATGAAGGTGCATGTTCAAACTATAATCTCCAAAATGGTATTAATTCTTCAAACCAAAGATATAAAAAATATTCCACTAGATTATTCTCAACAAACTCAACCTAGTACAACAACCAAAAGAAAGAACCCCATCTGTGTGTGTGTGTTGTTTGTATGAGAGAAATAAGGGGAGAGAGAGTTACATAAGATTGAGAGACATTGGCGTATTTGCAGTATGTTGTCCAACAATTTAAACGTCCACGTTAATAATGCCATCGCAACTTGCTATTATAAGAGAGAGAGAGAGAGGGGGGGGGGGAATCCACCCACCTTGCTAGAACAAATAATCAAAACCTGCAATGGATATAAATTTCAGCATTAGTTTTATCGTTAAACTCCTGTCTTGGGTGATGTTAGAACATCTCCCAAGATGTAAATCCATTATACATAGCACCTTCACACGAAAATAAATTTTCAATTGTATTATAGCAAATTAAATCTATAGTAAACATCCCCCAACACTTGGATTTACATCTAGCAATAGTAGTTCTAACATTTTAAATCCTTGCTGAATAATCCACTCAAATAGTATACCAAGCTTAAGCAGAGTCATTCACCAACTACCCAACGTGATAGTAAATTGCCAAATAACATGTGAGTAATACTTATAACAATATAATGGTGAATTGACAAAGAAGAAGGTCTGCTATTCAACTAAACCAACTGAATACAGTAATTTTTGAAGGATCAAAATTGAAAAATGGATGGCATTAGTCATAGAGAGATCTAACGTTAAGATAATCGACCATTTGATATTAGAGCTAAAAAGTAGGATTACCAATGGATGCTATCAACTAATAACTCAATTGAAAAAAAAGTAGTTTTTAAAAAACCAACAAAATGGAATTAAATATTGAACTAATCAATGGTTAAATTGATAATGAAGCAAAAGGCGCAATAATTGATGTGTTACTCCTTTAATAAAAAACAAAGTACTAAACTATAAATTAGTCTTAAAAAAATCAAAACCCAAGGAAGCAATAGTTGTAAACATCAAACAACCTGCAAGCCACAGAAAATCAGGAAATCAAATCACTGTCACTCATTTTTTCAAACATCTTGGGAGAAAGCCCAAAAAGTGAAAATTAATAAAGATGTAAACATGTACTCAAATGAAAAAAAATAACAAAAGATCTATGTGCGTGTGTTCAAACTGTAATCTCCAAAATGATATTAGTTCTTCAAACCAAAGATATGAAAATCATTCCACCAGATTATTCTCAATAAACCACACCTAATACAACACCACAAAGAAAGAACCCTATTTGCGTGTGTGTTGTTTGTATGCAATAAATAAGGGGAGAAAGAGTTACATGAGACTAGGAGAGATTGACGCAACTGCAATATTTTGTCCATCAGTTTAAAGACCCACATTAATAATGCTATCGCACCTTAATATTATAGCGTGAGAGAGAAAGGAATCCACCCACCTTGCTTGAATAAATAATAAAAACTTGTAAAACAACCCAAGCATAATTTACTTGAGAAAAGTGAAGAATAAATCAAGTACTAAACATATAGGAAAACAAAAGGATTTTGCGGCATTTGGTTGAACATATTTGGGATTTTTTCCGAGGACTGGAGGGGTTTGTGTAGAAATGAGTGCAAATACAATTTGTGTTCTATGTATGTGTATGTGAAACCCGAGCATACATTCCTAGTATATAATAAAAAAAAATTAATTATTTCAAATTTCAAAATTTTGATAATTACCAAACTACCTTTGCATTACAACCATGCCCAAGCTGTTGTCTGGCAATCCCAGGGCCTTCCTGTCTTTCCCTAGCCTTCTCCAAGCCTCTAAAATGTTTTAGGATGATCTTAAGCCTTCACTTAGAGCCTGGAATGAACAGAAACTGGTTAGAGGAGAGAGAGTGAAGAAAGAGAAAACCTTCACTTGAATTTTCGAGTTTGCTTTGGATGCTTATTCTGTTAGAATAATTTAATATTAAAAAAAAATTTAGAATAATTATTATATATACTTCCACCAAAATAATGTTTTAATTATTTATATTTCATAGGATTCTTTAAAAACGGTTACATATGTGTGTGTGTGTATATATAAATATGTGTGTGTGTGTGTGTCATCATCAAACATTATTAATATTTTTAAGGGTTAATTGCACTAGAGGTTCCCAAAGTATGAGATTTGTCTCACTTTAGTTTTTAACGTTTTAATTGCATCATTTTGATCCCTGAAATATTGAATATGTTTTTATATGATCCTTCAAGCAGACAATGTCCAGATTGTTAAAGATTTTTTATCATAAATTTATCACGTAATAGCTATATATGGATAAAAAATAATTTTGATAGCTCTTAAACAAAATTTAGGTAGTTTTTAACAAAAGAATGTGTAATATGAGTAATTTTTGACCAAAATTTGGATAGCTTATGGTTAAAACTGTGTAATTTAGATAAATATTTAATCAATATTTGCGTAGAAATTTAGTCAAGAGTTATTTAAATTATTTTTTTTCCATATTTAAGTATCATGTGACAAATTTATGATAAAAATATTGTTAGCAATCTAGATACTGTTTGCTTAAGTAACCATATAGAAACATATTCAATACTTCAAGGATTAAAATGATGCAATTGAAATATTGAGGACTAAAATGAGACAAACTCTATACTTTAGGAACCTCCAATACAATTAACCCTATTTTTAATGTGTATAGAAGTTGGGAGTAATGGCTCCAAACTAGCCGTTTGAGATTAGCCTATATAATGTTATCACTACAACTCATTTTGGAGGATTCTTGATGAAGGAGATACACCATTTTCTATATTTCTTCATGCAAAATATTCGTCTATTTGTTGTATGATTTATATGTAATTTTCTGGGAACTTCAGTTGTGGTTGTTTGCAATAGAGAGGTTCACGCCTGCACCGTAGCTTCTCTAAGATTGTTGTATCTTGGGAAAAGAATGCCGACATACTTTGTGTAGAGGGGGCATATCTCTTTTAAGGATAACGTTCTTGGCGTGCCTCAATCTAGGCTATTCTAAACTTATCTTGATATGCATTTCTATTATGTTCATTGTTATTTATTTGTTTCTTTATATGATATTAAAATCTTCTTATGAAAAATAACTCCAAATAACTCGTTACCAATATTATAAATCAAATTATTTCCAACATATTTGAACACTCAAAGGTATACCTCTAGCCTAATTTGGATGCAAGGAATTCATTGGTGTTGTTAGTTTTTGATTTGAGTAAGTGGTTATACTCGAATTTGAGTTTTAATGGTTCAAATTTTAGGTTTCCATGAAATGGATTCATGTATTCTTTACACTTTTGTTTAATTAATTTAAATGGGTGTGTTCATGAGGGTTCAAGAAATGGTTTGGTGGCTGGTCATGGCTTGTGGTGGTGTGGAGGTGGTGTTGAAATTTCGGTCATAGAGGTTTTGAATTTCCATGGTTGGGATGTTTGGGCTTTGAAGGGTGGGTCCCTAGCTAAACAGACCCTAGGAAGCCATTTGTGACCTTAAAAATAGATTTAAAAGTTTTTAAGGGGGTTGAAACCCAAGTTGCAAGTCTGCCTTTTTTTACAAAAAAAAATGAATTTTTTTTACAAACTTTGAGTTTGAATTTGATTGGGGTTAAGTGAGATTCGTGGTGATTTAAATGTTGGGTTTAATAGAGGGCTATGTGGTGAGTGTTTAAGGATTGAAAATGAGGAAAATGGTGAAGTGTAGTGAGAGAAATAAGATAGAGAAGTGAAGGAGTTGGTCTGTTTTGCAGGAAAACCTAGTTGGATAGAGGTTGAAGATAAAGTTGACAGGAGAACAACTGGACACCCTCGTGGCACGTGAGGGTGTGTCTAGTGTCCGATCGACCTCTGGTCAATGCCAAAAGTTCTATATCGTATGTGCAAAGGTCCGGATAAAATTTTAAGTTGATTCGACGGCCGAATCAAAATGAGGATTAAAATAACTATTTCGGCATCCAAGACCAATTTGACCCAGTTTTTGACTAATTTTCAAGAAATAAATTTTATATTCGTTTTTCAATAAGTTAATTGAGTATGTGTATGAAATTTCATTGAAAAATAATATTGTTTTATTTTAACTGTTTCGGATTGAAAAGTAGTACATGGTAGAGTTTCTCATTTCTAGATTAGTCGAAGCCATGAGAGAAAGATAGAGAGAGAGAGAGAGGTCACAAGGAGTGTGGACAGAGAGAGAGAGAAAGACTAGTGGGTGTTTGACAGACTTGGAAGATGTGCAAATGGTTTAAGTTTTGGATGGGACAATTTTTTTTGTTGTGATGAATTGTGTGCTGTTGGATCAAATTAAATGAAATTTGGATCGTTTAGAGGAATGATTTTGAAAAGGATGTTGGTGGCCGTTAGATGAATGAATTTAAAATCGCACGATGAGCTTGTTGAAGCCACCCTATTTCATACTATAATTATATTATAAATTACAATTTTTAAGAAAAATTGAATTTTTATTTTTGATTTTATTTTAACAAATGATCTAATTGAACATAAATTTTGGTTGTAAAATTTAAAATATTTAATATTTTATTTTTGATTGAAATATTTTTGATCTAAATATAATATTTTTAAGAGTAATGATATATGGATCCAAAAAATTTGACTTAATTTACTGACACAATGATGTGGCTTCATATAAGTCATTGAATCAATATCAAATTTCAATGTTTGATGGAGCCTACAGTCAATCTAAAGGTACAATGAATTAGGTCAGTAAATTAGGTCCCAATAGTATTGCTCTATTTTTAACTTGAAGGATCTAAGTATTATATGTTTACAAACTTCAGGAGTCTGAATGTAAATTATTAACTGATATACTAATAGATATTGAAGGCTCGTCTAAGTGTTATGTGCGTACAAGTTTCAGGGAATTTGTGTGTAATATTTTAAATGTCAAGAAATCTAAGTGATTAAGTGACAAACTTTAAGGAGTTTGGATATCATAATAATAAAAAAAACCCACTCCATCTTTTTCTACCTTCTACCACCCAATTTACATAACCTCCATTTCCTCTCACAAAACTTGTTGACTTTGTGGCCTTTCTGGCACAAAGTCTTTAATGTGGCCAAAACCTTTTGGCAAGGAAGTCATGCCAAGGCTGCTATAGAGGCATAGGGAGTCTCATCATTTTGACAAAATGAGTAACAGATGTGATGGGCATAGATCGGCTATATGTGGGCACCGCAAGAAAAATTGGCTCAAACGTAGATGCGCAGTTCAGACACAGATTTGCACTGATATGTAGCTTTGTCCATTTCCTCTCCAAATTCCCTATATAAAAGGAGGTCCTGACAAAAGTTAAGTATAAAAAAATTGAGAGCTCAAACATTTGAAAGTTGAAGTTCTCCATAGTGATATCAGGTATCAATTTGAGTGTTCTCAGATCTGTGAGTGATACCAGTGAAATATCAGAGTAATCCTATTGGATTGAGTACTTGTGAGGTTTGAAACAATTGTTCTTGTACTCTCTGTTTACTCTAAATAGTGAAAACATCTGATTGTTGTCGTGGACATAGGCAATTGCCGAACCACGTAAATTATTTTGTCTTGTGTGATTTGTTTTTTTATTTTTCCACTTGAGTGTGAGTGTCATTATCGATCCAAATTTGATTCTTGGGATAATTTCGACAATAAAACCCACTTTTCCACCAGCAAACAACCCAACTTAAGCAACCCCCTTATTGTGGCACAACCACCCAATCAAATCAGAAAAAGGCATGGAGGTCAGTTTTCATGATGTGATGGAATAGTAAGCATAAAGCTTACACATGGGCTTATGCTTCCCACATTATTTTATGCAAAAGTTGTGTAAATCCACTTAGTACATAAAGCTTACATCTTGTTATATTTTCCATATTATTGTTTGCTAACACTTACATATTACACCTGGTTCATTTGTGGATGGTTAGAGGAAAAATAGATCAAAATTTTTGAAAGGCAACGAACACAGAGCACACACACACAAATTGGTCAATGGTCATCTCTTTGCCCACACCCATCAGTCTCTCTTTCTCTCACTTAATACCTCACCTCAAACGAGCCACGAACACACACATAAACAATTATTATGACATAGTGGTTGTGTTTTTAGTTGAGTGGTCATTCCACATTGGTGTTACTTATTGTGGTGGAGTTGGTGGTGCGCATGGTGATTTAGTTGTATGCAATGGGTAGTGGTGCATAGTGGATGTAGGAGTGGCAATGGTGATTCAGGGATTGTGGAGAGCAAGATGGAGAGGAAGACAAGATTGAGATGATAAAGAGGATATGATGGTCATTTTTCCGTTGTTGTTAATGGCATCTTGTTCATTTTAGTCCTAAAATATAAGGGGGTTATGTGTTGATTTCCAAACATATAGAGATAATGTGCAAAAGACCTAAACNAATTTTTTTTGTTGTGATGAATTGTGTGCTGTTGGATCAAATTAAATGAAATTTGGATCGTTTAGAGGAATTATTTTGAAAAGGATGTTGGTGGCCGTTAGATGAATGAATTTAAAATCGCACGATGAGCTTGTTGAAGCCACCCTATTTCATACTATAATTATATTATAAATTACAATTTTTAAGAAAAATTGAATTTTTATTTTTGATTTTATTTTAACAAATGATCTAATTGAACATTAATTTTGGTTGTAAAATTTAAAATATTTAATATTTTATTTTTGATTGAAATATTTTTGATCTAAGTATAATATTTTTAAGAGTAATGATATATGGATCCAAAAAATTTGACTTAATTTACTGACACAATGATGTGGCTTCATATAAGTCATTGAATCAATATCAAATTTCAATGTTTGATGGGCCTACAGTCAATCTAAAGGTACAATGAATTAGGTCAGTAAATTAGGTCCCAATAGTATTGCTCTATTTTTAACTTGAAGGATCTAAGTATTATATGTCTACAAACTTCAGGAGTCTGAATGTAAATTATTAACTGATATACTAATAGATATTGAAGGCTCGTCTAAGTGTTATGTGCGTACAAGTTTCAGGGAATTTGTGTGTAATATTTTAAATGTCAAGAAATCTAAGTGATTAAGTGACAAACTTTAAGGAGTTTGGATATCATAATAATAAAAAAAACCCACTCCATCTTTTTCTACCTTCTACCACCCAATTTACATAACCTCCATTTCCTCTCACAAAACTTGTTGACTTTGTGGCCTTTCTGGCACAAAGTCTTTAATGTGGCCAAAACCTTTTGGCAAGGAAGTCATGCCAAGGCTGCTATAGAGGGATAGGGAGTCTCATCATTTTGACAAAATAAGTAACAGATGTGATGGGCATAGGTCGGCTATATGTGGGCACCGCAAGAAAAATTGGCTCAAACGTAGATGCGCAGTTCAGACACAGATTTGCACTGATATGTAGCTTTGTCCATTTCCTCTCCAAATTCCCTATATAAAAGGAGGTCCTGACAAAAGTTAAGTATAAAAAAATTGAGAGCTCAAACATTTGAAAGTTGAAGTTCTCCATAGTGATATCAGGTATCAATTTGAGTGTTCTCAGATCTGTGAGTGATACCAGTGAAATATCAGAGTAATCCTATTGGATTGAGTACTTGTGAGGTTTGAAATAATTGTTCTTGTACTCTCTGTTTACTCTAAATAGTGAAAACATCTGATTGTTGTCGTGGACATAGGCAATTGCCGAACCACGTAAATTATTTTGTCTTGTGTGATTTGTTTTTTTATTTTTCCACTTGAGTGTGAGTGTCATTATCGATCCAAATTTGATTCTTGGGATAATTTCGACAATAAAACCCACTTTTCCACCAGCAAACAACCCAACTTAAGCAACCCCCTTATTGTGGCACAACCACCCAATCAAATCAGAAAAAGGCATGGAGGTCAGTTTTCATGATGTGATGGAATAGTAAGCATAAAGCTTACACATGGGCTTATGCTTCCCACATTATTTTATGCAAAAGTTGTGTAAATCCACTTAGTACATAAAGCTTACATCTTGTTATATTTTCCATATTATTGTTTGCTAACACTTACATATTACACCTGGTTCATTTGTGGATGGTTAGAGGAAAAATAGATCAAAATTTTTGAAAGGCAACGAACA
>CAUOFW020004269.1:373001-435599 GCA_963454935.2 Ilex paraguariensis | reverse complement strand
ATAGTAAGCATAAAGCTTACACATGGGCTTATGCTTCCCACATTATTTTATGCAAAAGTTGTGTAAATCCACTTAGTACATAAAGCTTACATCTTGTTATATTTTCCATATTATTGTTTGCTAACACTTACATATTACACCTGGTTCATTTGTGGATGGTTAGAGGAAAAATAGATCAAAATTTTTGAAAGGCAACGAACACAGAGCACACACACACAAATTGGTCAATGGTCATCTCTTTGCCCACACCCATCAGTCTTTCTTTCTCTCACTTAATACCTCACCTCAAACGAGCCACGAACACACACATAAACAATTATTATGACATAGTGGTTGTGTTTTTAGTTGAGTGGTCATTCCACATTGGTGTTACTTATTGTGGTGGAGTTGGTGGTGCGCATGGTGATTTAGTTGTATGCAATGGGTAGTGGTGCATAGTGGATGTAGGAGTGGCAATGGTGATTCAGGGATTGTGGAGAGCAAGATGGAGAGGAAGACAAGATTGAGATGATAAAGAGGATATGATGGTCATTTTTCCATTGTTGTTAATGGCATCTTGTTCATTTTAGTCCTAAAATATAAGGGGGTTATGTGTTGATTTCCAAACATATAGAGATAATGTGCAAAAGACCTAAACCACAAGGTAGTAAAGTTGATTGTACCCAATGATTTAAGACCTATCTAAAATTTTTGTGTTAAGTCTCAATTATTTTTTGGCCGGAGCTAGAAATTTGGCGTTAGTGTTTGTAGAATGTTATAATGGAGGCGAGAGAAAGTGCCCATATTGTCTTGTGGTACACAACATCTTGAATGCTACTTTCCACTAGACCATGTTTGGTTTAACGATTTCAACAGGAGAAGAGGATAGAATAAGAAATACTAATCCCATTATAGTAGGAAAAAATAAAGGTTCAATCTCATGAGTTCACATAATTTTGTTAAAGTTTTTGGGTGGGGATTGCCAAAAGTATATGCCAAGGCCCATATGAATAATGGTGACAATTTCTTAGAGCATTTTCAACGGTAAAATTTAGCTTGCTTACTCAAAAAATAATATTTTTTTATTTTAACTACTCATTTTTTTTATACACATTTCAATAGATTTCTATATTTTTAACTACTTCATTTAAATATTATTTCTCATTCTTTTTTGTATTATTTTTCTTTGGGATAGCGAGAGGGAGGGTGAAAGAATGGAGGAACGGGAAGGAGGAGAGAAAAAATATTATAAAAAATTTATATATGTTGCTAGAGTGACACTATAAATATAGACTATCACTATAACAAATTGTTATTTTCGATGCTATGGAGATAATTCTGTTGGAGTGATATGTTAGTGTAAAATAGTTAAATTTTGAAATTTTTGTGTACTTTAGCTACTCTTTTAGAGATATTCTTTTGGATAGATTTATCTAATGAGTTTTTTAGAAAGGGTAATGTTATACTTACCAAATTTTCTTACCAAATCTTCATCCCAAATGATATGAGACATATTTTCATCATTGGATAAGTAGATCTCATTAATATTTAATGACGAAGATTGTACCACATCATTTAGGATATAAGATTTGGTTAGAAAATTTGTTAAGCATAACATTTTTCTTTTAGAAGTACGTGAACAAAACAAGCCACTATACCAAGCCTTCAGACCTATCCTTTACTCAAAACTTAATCTTATACCAAATTCTTCTCAATCTCACATCCTCTCCTAGCACCAAAATTTTGGCAACCTCCCATCCTCATCATGCACCGATACATCAGCTCTTGTCCAAAACCTCCACAACTAGCCCACTAACCTAGCAAAACAAAACATGAGCCACTGGGATACGCCCATCATAACATACACCCCACAAATTTCGTATAAGAACGAATTGGTCCTAGAAGCCACCAAAGAAGTTTGCACCACCTTGTGGCAGAATAGTGACACAAATTTGGAAGGGGACCTTGAGGAATCAAATAGCCCCATAATAAATTTGTCCAAAGAAGATGAAGTTAGAATTAGACGCCCTTAGGATAATTCTATTATCTTCAAGACCTATGGCGAACATATAGCTACCATTACTTGATTGGGATGCTAGCTATTTTATGGAAATTTGGGGATAAAATGGCATGTATAGCTATAGGTGAAGGCTACTACAAGCATAAGAAGATATCATAAGAATACTCAGTGGAGGTCCATGGCTCATTGGGAAGCTGTTTATAAGTGTCAGATACTGAGATTCAGAGTTTCAACCATCAGTTGTAGCGGCTAATACTATGGTATTGTCGGTATGTTTGCCTGGGTTACCAATTAATACTTCCAATCCTTTGGTCTCCTATGTTTTCATCTATAAATAAAAGCAATGGATCATGTATGAAGATATTCAAAAGATATATTGGTCATGAATGTACATCTTGCAACACAATGATACATGGTTTCAAGTAAACTCAACAAGAGACACAGAGGTAACAGGGGCACATTGAAAGACCCCAGAACAACCAAGGAGACTTTGTCCCCTGGTTTCTAGTACAACACAAGCAATAAAAAATGAGGACTATTCAAAACGTAGGAACACTGGTCACTAAATTGAATTCCAAGCAATCAAACCATAACGCTCCTTAGTACAAAAAAGTTTGGAGGAGAAAGGTAGAAGATTCTCCACCCCCGTGGAACTTACAAAAAAAAATTAGCCAAATCTTGAGAATCATGACATTAGTACAATCGTGGGGATATATACAAGCAACAAGTATGCCTTCCTACTTTAAAGCTAAGGAAGGCTAGGTCACAACTAAGTTGGCAAAGGGAATGAATATGATGAAGGAGATGAAGTGGACAACCTTATCTCATATGAATTTGAGCTATCGATGGATGAATATTCCCTAGAATTGGCCTCTGCAAAATGTGCAATAACAAAGATGCTTTCAGGCTGAGGTACAAAATGTTGCAAATTGCGGCGAAAGTCTTCTTGTAACGATCCTGATCCATATTGTAACAATATTGTTCGCTTTGGGCTTGGCTGCACGGCTTTGCTTCTCTGGACTTTTGACATCACCTAGAAAAGGTNACAAAACCCACTTTTCCACCAGCAAACAACCCAACTTAAGCAACCCCCTTATTGTGGCACAACCACCCAATCAAATCAGAAAAAGGCATGGAGGTCAGTTTTCATGATGTGATGGAATAGTAAGCATAAAGCTTACACATGGGCTTATGCTTCCCACATTATTTTATGCAAAAGTTGTGTAAATCCACTTAGTACATAAAGCTTACATCTTGTTATATTTTCCATATTATTGTTTGCTAACACTTACATATTACACCTGGTTNAGGGCCACACGTCCTCGTATTGGCCTAATCCCAAGCACTTACAAGATCATCTGTAGCAAATCCACACACTTTCGATTAGTCTCAGCTCTAATATCATTTTGTAATGACCTTGATCTATATTGTAACAATATTGTCTACTTTGACCTTGACCCGCAATGATTTGTTTCTTCGGACTTTTGATATCATCCAAAAAAGGTCTTGTTACAATTAAGGATATTGGGTCTACATGTAACACACTTCATCTTGGCTTGACCAAGTGATATGGGTTGCACTATGACATTGTAACACAAAATCCCATGGTTTCCACAATTCACCCTACCTAAGGGCCACACAGCCTCATACAGGTTTAAGCCCAAGCACTTTATTAGATCATCTGTAGCCAATCGGCACACTTTCGATTAGTCTCGGCTCTTATACCATTCTATAATGACCTTGATTTATATTGTAACAATATTGTTGGCTTTGTTTCTCAAGGCTTTTGATATTACTTAGAAAATGCCTTGTTAAAATAAAAGATATTGGGTCTACATATAAAATACTTCACTTTGACTTGACTAGATGGTGTGAGATTACACGTATGACATTGTAACACCAGTTTCCACACTTATAAGATTGTCATTAGAAAACAAAAATGATTGCAATAGAAGTAGTTTCGTATGAGCACACTGGAATTATGTGTATCTAACTCCCAGAATTTTGGAGAGAAAGTTAGTTTAAGCTACCTAAGCTCTATGAGATGTTTTGTGTTTCTTAACTTGATTTTACATTGTGTTGAAACAAAATATCCACTGTTTTCAAACACAATACCTATTTGGCTAAAATTTTGCAGAATATGTGAACTCAATTGAAAAGCTTTTGGTGGTTTGACCAGTACTTTCGCTATTCTCTGTCCACAGTCAACAATAACAAATATTGGATTTGGGGTCTATGTGAATTATCAAGAGTAATATACAGTTTTCTGCACTCTTAGCAAAATTTAGTATATGTATTTTATCGAGATTGTTAATATAGATATTCTTAAATTATACCCTCTCCAACTCTTTAAATTTTTGGAATAGGTGATTGTTTAATATGATATCAAAGTAAGAGGTCTTGTGTTCGAATCTTACCATCACTTTAATTACTATAATCCAAACATAGAATGTAGTGGTAAATGCTTTTTTACTTGAGCGATACCTTTTAAATTATCAAATTTGAGTTTAGGAATCGGTCTCTTGATTGAGATTAGAATAAGATTATCTGTCACTTATTTTTCTGACACCCACCGACAGATTCAAGTCTTGTGAAATGGGTAAATTTCTATGAAGGGATGGCACAAGGTTGGACAGTTTCTTTCAAGGTGACTCCAAATAAATCCCTGGATAATAGAAGCCAACATCAAGTGAACCATCCGAAAAGCCAACGTTAAGCCAGGGCAAATTCTTCTACCCGCACCAAACGTTACGTACTCAAAATCTTTGCCTTTATAATCTGGACTAGGTCCCAAAAATCCTTCAGGCAAAAATCCCATTAGATTCTCCCAATATTTCGGATCTCGTCCAATAGCCCAAGCATTTACGAGTAATTGACTGCCCTTAGGTATGGTGAAGCCCAACAATTCGGCGTCGTTTCAGGCTTTATAAGGTAACATGAGTGGAACAGTTGGATGGAGTCTCATGGTCTCTTTTAGAACAACTTGGAGGTATGGGAGTTGATCAATGTCTGATTCTTTCACTAGGCGATTGAGCTCTAGTCGAATGCCTGAAAAACAACACAAGGAGAGCAAAGGTAAAAAAGGCGACTCAACGATTCCCAAACCAGAGCTCAATCAGTTCGAGCAAGGGTTCACCTAAGTTATTAGGGGCGGACCAAGTTCTAGGGATACCTAGAGTATCAGTCCTGTCAGCAGAGTTGTACTCCCAGTTGGTGCCCCCAACAAAAAAGAATTGTTTCTTCTAACCCTTATGGGAGCTCGGGGGGTGAGTAATGATCTGCCTAGCCGTGGTTTGCTTGGAGATATATAAGAAATCCTCTGATGAGGTGAACTTGATATTAAAAAGATCCACAAGCAAGGAAAGGTTGGGGACCCCTAGTCCATGAATCTTGAATAAAACAAGAAGACCCACAAGTACACCCCAGAAATTAGGGAAGAACTGAGCAGGGAAGACATTAAAGTGTTGCAAAACACTCTTGATGAAGGGATGCATAGGGAAGTGAAGGTCATTCTCAAAAGCGACCGCAAAGAAACATACTCTCTTGTGAACTTGGGCAACGTATGAAGTGTATTTATCTGGACACCAGGGCTGGACACCAGGAGGAAAACCGTAATGAGCACTGAGAATTCTTACATGAGAAGAGTCAACCTCACTAGGTCCTACGAGCTCAGCATCCCTCAAGGCGGCCCCTGTGCCCGCTGCGCTGTCAGAGACTCCTATTCCACTCACCTTGCCCTTACCTTTGTTAGGATTAGGGGGCACAGAAGAAGACGATGGGGATGGTTCCTCAGTATTTTTCTCGGCATTAACAACATCCACACCGAAAAAATTATCGATTTCCTCGCCTACATCCCCTAAATCAGTGTTCTCTTCGGTAGACCTTTCCCCCAAGAGAGAAGCAGAGGAGCGTGTAACTCTGGAAGGAGTAGACATGATTGGATAGGAGTAAGGTAAACTGAAAGAACGGTAGAGAGGAAGAATACTGATTAAGCACTCCCTAATAACCCTAGGGTCAGCGCAGTAGCTTCCAACAGCAAGGATTTGCACGTTAGAAGACTAGTCCATGAAGTGGGGGAGAGGAGACAAGTGTAATTTTGATTCCAAAAATAAAAGAACTGAAAGGCCCAGAAATGTAATGGCCACCTCGAATTCGAGGGATCCAGAATAAGAAAAGATGAAAAAGGGACAAAAGGGCATACCTAGGTGGGAAAGAGCAACGAACATCAGCCTAGAGCAAAATGGAAGAAAGAGGGCAATGCGAATCTTCAAATTGAACCCAAAGAACTCGATCTTGAACGAGGAGTCAGAGAATTTCAAACTAGAAAGTCAAGAAATCGCAAGAAGAGAGAAACATCAGAGAAGTTGAACAGTGAAATAGGGCAGTTCAGATAGCCGTTTGAGCATTTAAAGCCTGAGAGACATGAACTGAAACGTGCGCGAAAAACAAGAAAATCATGATTATTGAAAACCGTTAAAAAGGCTTAACTCACGTGCAGGCCAAGGTCAGCTACGTGCAGATCCTGCTTGGTTTAAAAAATAGCTCAATCCCTGCCCAAGCCCGCTTGAACCAGGGGCTGGGGGGCAACTGATGATACCTCAAACAAGCTCTAGTTATGAGCTCAGGTCAGGAGGTCAGGAAAGACACGAAGAACTCAGAGAACCAGAGGTGAAGCTCCCCTTGGGGAGATCGTAGCTGAATCAACTAGGAAACAACTGGATGACTGCGAAAATTGAGCCTCACTTTCAACCAACCAAGATTCTCTCCTAAAATCAAGAAGGATCCTATGAATAATGGGCAAAGATCTTGGTTGAAATCTCAGGGAATAGGGGGCAACCTTATAAATACTATGTAACGCCTCATCGAGAGGGAGAGAAAAAAAAGAAGAACCTTAATCGGATTGTGCACTGTCTTGTATTACATTCAAATAATCAATAGAGAAAAAAATGAACAAAAACCTCTATTTGAGAGTGAATTAGCCGAGCTTTAAAGTCGGTGAACCACTATATTTTAATTGTACAAATTCCCCTATCCCCTAAGAAATAATTTATCATTGTCATTACGAAGTTGACAACCTAACTTTACTATTGGTCTCACGCACTCTATTCACTCACATCACATCAATTTGGCATCATCAAAAATAAAAAATTATTTCTGAGATACTATGACCTAAAACTCTTAAATTTTATTTTAAATTGTGAATGGGTAGGAGTGGAGGAGATCAGCGACAACAGTGGCAACGTCTTTTGTAGTGAGTGGCAATTGAGTTGACAGGGAGGCATCGCCACAATAGCTTCAGGATAGAAAAGAGAGAATTAAATAAGTTGCCTTGTAAATTTTTTTTTATGAATATCGTGGGACAAAAATGGGTTATTTCAAGTGCAAAACGGACGGTTCATTGATTAAATTTGTCCTTATCAGCAAAAGCTATTTGTCCTTTAAGCGTCTATTAACTGACGGTTACAAATTGTCCCATCACAAGGGATGTTAATGATATTTCACAAATAAGAAGGGATGCAGTGAAAAATATTAGAAACTAGGAGGGGTGTCTGTATAATTAACCCTAAAAAAATGAGAGTAAAATACCCAAAAAAAAATAACATTTCGCTACCCGGACTTAAATTTTGCAGCCACAGCACTTGTTGTCCACTCGCCATATCATTTTCCGTCCCGATTCAATGCACCAAACTTACCCCTACAACAATCTGAATTTGCTTTTGCTTCTCTCACGAACATTCTCACGCGCTGCCGCACCTGCTCCACTAAATCCTAATTTGACAAAACTAAAAAATTAGTGGGAATGTCCATAATGAGAGACCCTTCCTTTCTATTTCAAAATTTTTAATTTATATCTTCAATCATTAAATTTTTTACAATGTACTTTCAATATCGTAAAATAGTTTGAATATGACTCTCACACTAACTTTATATGATTNGCCTCACTTTCAACCAACCAAGATTCTCTCCTAAAATCAAGAAGGATCCTATGAATAATGGGCAAAGATCTTGGTTGAAATCTCAGGGAATAGGGGGCAACCTTATAAATACTATGTAACGCCTCATCGAGAGGGAGAGAAAAAAAAGAAGAACCTTAATCGGATTGTGCACTGTCTTGTATTACATTCAAATAATCAATAGAGAAAAAAATGAACAAAAACCTCTATTTGAGAGTGAATTAGCCGAGCTTTAAAGTCGGTGAACCACTATATTTTAATTGTACAAATTCCCCTATCCCCTAAGAAATAATTTATCATTGTCATTACGAAGTTGACAACCTAACTTTACTATTGGTCTCACGCACTCTATTCACTCACATCACATCAATTTGGCATCATCAAAAATAAAAAATTATTTCTGAGATACTATGACCTAAAACTCTTAAATTTTATTTTAAATTGTGAATGGGTAGGAGTGGAGGAGATCAGCGACAACAGTGGCAACGTCTTTTGTAGTGAGTGGCAATTGAGTTGACAGGGAGGCATCGCCACAATAGCTTCAGGATAGAAAAGAGAGAATTAAATAAGTTGCCTTGTAAATTTTTTTTTATGAATATCGTGGGACAAAAATGGTTTATTTCAAGTGCAAAACGGACGGTTCATTGATTAAATTTGTCCTTATCAGCAAAAGCTATTTGTCCTTTAAGCGTCTATTAACTGACGGTTACAAATTGTCCCATCACAAGGGATGTTAATGATATTTCACAAATAAGAAGGGATGCAGTGAAAATATTAGAAACTAGGAGGGGTGTCTGTATAATTAACCCTAAAAAAATGAGAGTAAAATACCCAAAAAAAAATAACATTTCGCTACCCGGACTTAAATTTTGCAGCCACAGCACTTGTTGTCCACTCGCCATATCATTTTCCGTCCCGATTCAATGCACCAAACTTACCCCTACAACAATCTGAATTTGCTTTTGCTTCTCTCACGAACAATTCTCACGCGCTGCCGCACCTGCTCCACTAAATCCTAATTTGACAAAACTCAAAAATTAGTGGGAATGTCCATAATGAGAGAACCATCCTTTCTATTTCAAAATTTTTAATTTATATCTTCAATCATTAATTTTTTTACAATGTACTTTCAATATCGTAAAATAGTTTGAATATGACTCTCACACTAACTTTATATGATCGTCTCACTAACTTCTATTGATAATTTGATCAAGTTCATATATATTACGTGCAACAGAATTAATAGAAATAACAATAGAAGTTAGTGTAATTATTAAAATCAATCGTTTCAGTTGAGCGTGTGAGTAATTTTATTACTTTTTAATGCTTATTCTATCAATATCAATGAGGTTATTTTTGATAGAATGAGTGACAAGAGCTAACAACGAGGCCATAATACATTAAGGTGCAATGTAGAAAATATAATCTTTAAAAGGTATAAAATGAATTCTTAAACCTTTTAATGTACAAAATGCAATTTACCCCAACTTGAAAACACGAAATCACAAAACTCGGCGACTGGGAACGATCCGCGACGGTACAGCGCGTGGAGAATATCAGAGAATCCAAGAAGTGCAATACCACTTGTTCTCTTCTTGGGTCAAGTGCATGCGCACGTTAGCCAAAACCACCGGTTGGATCATCTCCGCTGCTTCTTCATCTTCATCTCCACCACCCAATCACTCTGATATATATTTTTCTCTCTCCGTCTTTATCAAAAACCCTAGCCCTTTCTGCTGGGGGTTTTCTTCATAATCTTCTCTCACTCACACACACACACACTCACATAAATTCAGGTGATGACGACGTCGTTTGGAGCTGCGAACACGGCGATCGCCAACACCTCGAGGCTTCGAAGTCAGAAATGTGATGGCTTGAAGAACTCTCCTCATTCAATTTTGTTGAACAAGCGCGTCCATGTGTTTTCTTTCTCATCTCCCAAGTCACCTTCCATCATCAGAGCCGTTTCTACGGTAAAAATAAAGTTTTCCATTTCACAATTATATCTGTGATTCTGTTAATTGTTTTAGCTGTGTCTGATTTGTTAGTGATTTTCTCGGGAAAATGCCTTTCTTTCGGGAATTTATCAAATCTTTGTTCACTGCAGGCAAGTGAGAGTGTTAAAAGTTCTGCTTGATATCTGAGAAAGTAGACATTTCAATTGATTAAATGTGAAACAGATTAAGTTACAAATTGTGATTGTACCCTTCATGCCTTCTACTTAACAAAATTAATTGTCCGTCTTTTTATCACTGAAAATGGTTGTGAAACCTTAATGCTGCTATTTCTGACTTCAACTTTGGCCCTTTAGCTTGAGCAATAATCAACACAATGAAAAGGAACTTAACTTTTGCTAAGGGCCTTCGAAATGAGAACATTATTGCTAAAGGGGATTTTTTATTTTTGCTCGTTGTGCTCGGTTACCAAAGAATAAAGAAATGACATAAAATAAATGAGCAATGGAAGAGCTTAAGATAGTGTAATGATGGTAGGTGCGAAATTTGAAGACCACATTTGCTATTCTTAACTTGTTCAATGTTCTTCAGGCAGACTAGGAGCTGGAAGCTTGGGAAAGTTAGGGAGATTGTTGCATCTATCACCACAACACCCTGTGTTTGTTCTGTTCTTAATAAAGGAGAAATTAATCTCTAACTTAAGTTCTGATTTATAAACCCCAACTATACATAAAATAATTCGTGTGCAGTTACAAAATGAAAATGACACGGTCTTCTGTAGCTAATTTTGATGTTCGGCAACTTATCCATGTATTATGGACTTTTTCCTTATCGGTCTCCTAGTGGTGTGAAAAGTGGTGGCACGGGTTTATTTTGTTTACTGATGAGGAGATAGGGTGGACTTCACCTTAATATTTTGGTGCTAGGAATTAGAATTGTAAATTCATAGATGAGAAACATGTGATTTGTTTGTAATAACATGCTTGGCCGTTTTGCAGCCAGTGAAGCCAGAGACTTCCGCTGAGCCTAAGCGTAGTAAGGTGGAAATATTCAAAGAACAAAGTAACTTTATAAGATACCCTCTTAGTGAGGAGTTGTTAACAGATGCCCAAAACGTCAATGAGGCTGCTACACAACTGATCAAGTTCCATGGAAGTTATCAACAGACTAACAGAGATGAACGTGGTACAAGGTCTTACACATTTATGCTTCGTACCAAGAACCCTTGTGGAAAGGTTTCAAACAAACTTTACTTGACCATGGATGATCTTGCTGATCAGTTTGGCATTGGAACACTTCGTTTGACTACCAGACAAACATTTCAGCTCCATGGTGTCTTAAAGAAAGACCTAAAGACTGTGATGAGTGCCATCATTAGAAGCATGGGTTCAACTCTTGGTGCCTGTGGAGATCTCAACAGAAATGTTCTTGCTCCGGCAGCCCCACTTTTTAGAAAAGATTATATATTTGCACAACAAACTGCTGAAAACATAGCTGCACTTTTGACTCCTCAGTCTGGCTTTTACTATGACATGTGGGTGGATGGGGAGAGAATTATGTCAGCAGAACCTCCTGAAGTAACAAAGGCTCGCAATGACAATTCTCATGGAACAAATTTTCCGGATTCGCCTGAGCCTATCTATGGAACTCAGTTCTTGCCAAGGAAGTTCAAAGTCGCAGTTACTGTTCCTGAAGATAACTCAGTGGATATTCTCACAAATGATATCGGTGTTGTTGTTGTGTCTGATGACAATGGGGAGCCTAAGGGTTTTAACCTATATGTAAGATGATGATTTATTTCACTAATGACTTTCGCTGTCTATGTTCTATGGATATAATGTTCTGTTAGCTAATAATGAATTTCAGGTGGGTGGTGGTATGGGAAGAACTCATAGGATTGAAACCACTTTTGCTCGAATAGCGGAGCCATTGGGTTACGTGCCAAAAGAGGATATATTGTATGCAGTGAAAGCTATTGTTGTTACACAAAGGGAAAATGGGAGAAGAGATGATCGTAAGTATAGCAGGATGAAATACTTAATCAGTTCTTGGGGAATTGAGAAGTTTAGAACTGTTGTTGAACAATACTATGGGAAGAAATTTGAACCTTGTCATGAGCTGCCTGAGTGGGAATTCAAAAGTTATTTGGGATGGCATGAGCAGGTTAGTCAAATTGATTCTGATCAGCGACTTATTGTTATCTTAGTTTTTGTCCAAAGGACCTAATTTTTTATGTGTCGATGCCCTTGATGTTTATGAATTCTCTCTTTCCTTTCCTTATCCTGGATCATTACCCTGAATTTACCTTCTGACTTATATTTTGCTTTTGAAATTTTTTACCTATGTAGTGCAGATGCTCAGTTTAGGTCGACCTATCCGGGATAATGTATTGGATCCGATATTTGTCAGATATTGGGGAATACACATTGGATATGCACCAAACATATCCAGTAGATAATAAAATATTTTTTTAACCATTAACCAGCATGTGAGTACTTCCATATGGAAGTTGGATGAGCAATATGTATAATTTTGAATTTTTATCTCTCCTTTTTTCTCTCGAATCCACATACAATGATACTCATAAGAAAAATCTATATAGCTTTGAAGATACATTGGTGTTGCTCAAGATTATCTACCAACACATGTCAAATAAATCAAAAAAGATAACTGAACTTTTTTGAACGGAAAATGCTATGCAACTCAAACTTGAATCTCAAATGGCATCCCAAATGAATAGGGACCATTGGATGAGTGGGTTCCATCAACTCTTTTAAATGGGATCCACTGAGCCAATGATCCTTATTGATTTGGANGAAAATGCTATGCAACTCAAACTTGAATCTCAAATGGCATCCCAAATGAATAGGGACGGATGAGTGGGTTCCATCAACTCTTTTAAATGGGACCCACTGAGCCAATGATCCTTATTGATTTGGAATGCCATTTGGAATCCTAAATTTGGGTTGCATAACATTGCTCTTTTTGAACACTAATCTAATATAATATAGCTAACATTTCAATTTGTTATCAGGGAATTTTCTGAAAGTTATAATTTTTAAATTTCTTACGTAAGAGAAAAAAACATAAGATATACTCCATTCAAAGACTTATCATGGCTATATCAGTATTTTATTTTTTTTAAGTTTTGATTTATCGTCGTATCCATATTGTATCATATCTGTGTCCGTATATGTGCTTTCTGATTTTTACCATTTGTATTTGTGGTTCCTAGATTTTCACTATCTTTGACTTGGTAAATATTTTCGGCAGGGAGATGGTGGTTTATTTTGTGGGCTCCATGTTGATAATGGCCGTGTCAAAGGGACTATGAAGACGACATTGAGGGAGATTATTGAGAAGTATAACTTGAACGTGCGTATCACGCCAAACCAGAACATTATATTGTGCGACATCCGCCGTGCATGGAAGCGGCCTATCACCACTGCTCTTGCACAGGGTGGGCTGCTGGTAAGACATTAAATGTGCATCATGCATTTACATAAATTTGATCAAATGAAGAGTCAAAGTCAGCTTCCCAAATATATCAGGAATGTTGTGTTGGTTACTCCTCAACAGGAGTATGTGGTTTTATACTAGAGGTATGAATTGATTTGACTATAAGTTTAAACTAGCTGGCAGAAAGCAGTTTTGATTGGGGGAAGAAAGCTAAGTTTTCTAGAATTGTGTCATGACTCTGGAGGAGTTACTTCTTGATGTATTCTCTTTTTGTTAGATCCATTTATCCCGACGAATATTATGCAAATCTTTATTAGTTAATTGAAAATTCTGCCATACTGAAAACATTTCAAAAGACAAAAGGGATAAATTTGGGGGATGGAGTAGTAATGGTTTTGTTCTGGAAGCTTTTAAGGAACCAGTTTCTGCCCAAATTCTTAGCGGCTTACATGTTTCTGGACATAAACTGAGGGTTTCTAGGAAGGTATAGATCAGTTCATTCACGTCCTCTGCTTGAGAATTGTGTAGAAACCATAGAGAAAATGAATGTCTTCACCATTTGGAACATGAAAATTCAGTCAGTTAACTTTTCTCATTTATTTGCATCATTGGTTATTTAGATTAGTATATTGATAGGCTGTAATCCTTGAACTGCTTTGGCTGCTAAGGACCAAGGGTGCTACTCAAGTTGTGCCTGGCAGTGCGTGCATAAAGGGTACATGTTGAGCACTCGTATTAGATAATTTGACTAACTCGACTGTTATTGTNTATTGATAGGCTGTAATCCTTGAACTGCTTTGGCTGCTAAGGACCAAGGGTGCTACTTAAGTTGTGCCTGGCAGTGCGTGCATAAAGGGTACATGTTGAGCACTCGTATTAGATAATTTGACTAACTCGACTGTTATTGCGGTGTCGTATTCGGGTCGACACGTTATCCAACTAGAACATGATGACCTGCATCTCTCTCGACTGACACCCAACTTCCACATCCCTCATAAATCCAATTGATCAAGGTTCTTGCAAAACAAATTGTAAGACATCCTAATTTGACAATATTCATACTAGACCAGAAATGGAAAAAATGGTTGCTTTGTGGCTATCCAAGGTAACAGGAGGCATAGATGAGCAGATTGCAGGTCTACTGATCAAGGTCAGTAAAGGTCTATCAGATTAGATGGGTTCATTTTTCTAAATCAGCTTTTTGCTGGTTATATGTGTTGTGTCCATAGCTACAGGGATCATAGATACCCCAGATTTCCCATTACCGGGGTTGCACGTCCCAGAACATGGTGAATTTACAATCTAAATCAGCAAAATTCCCGACCCCAAACTATAACTCCATTCCTAAACTACCTCATGATCCAGGTAATCCCAAATTACAATGCTAGCCCAAAATCGTAACTCCTAATGGCTATTTTTNGGTAACAGGAGGCATAGATGAGCAGATTGCAGGTCTACTGATCAAGGTCAGTAAAGGTCTATCAGATTAGATGGGTTCATTTTTCTAAATCAGCTTTTTGCTGGTTATATGTGTTGTGTCCATAGCTACAGGGATCATAGATACCCCAGATTTCCCATTACCGGGGTTGCACGTCCCAGAACATGGTGAATTTACAATCTAAATCGGCAAAATTCCCGACCCCAAACTATAATTCCATTCCTAAACTACCTCATGATCCAGGTAATCCCAAATTACAATGCTAGCCCAAAATCGTAACTCCTAATGGCTATTTTGGTGATCATTTGAATAAACTGTTTATGGTAATACAAATGTGCAACCACTTGCTTTAATTATTCACAACCGTTAGCCGATACATTGTCTTAGATTATGATGTGCTTCGTAATGCTTATCCAAAAAAAATAATTAAGTATGTGCTTAAGTCATATCATTGTGAAAGTGATCCAGCTGAGAGTTACCAAGCTAACCACGATCCGAAATAGAAAACCAACAAAGTCTATCCCTATCCCAATTAGTATTAGGGAATGTATGGTACCATGTATCTGTATCATATCACGCACTAAATTGACTCACAATCCAGTTAACATTGGTTATATCTAGCAGTAGTCATCCCTGACCCGTCAATTTCTTATTAGGTTTGAATAGTGATTATGTGCCGTATTGAAAATTGTCACCACCCTTATTATAACCAAAGGGTTGAGCAAAACAAATAACCGAAACCAATCGTAAGTATTCTTTCCCTCCCCAATGCCCCCGCCTCTGATATTTAAAACTCAATATAGCATAATAATGATAAAAATTTATATTCACAACTAATCATTACATTTTGTGTTGTACAAACATTTGGAACTAAATATAAGGAAAACAGAGCTGTATTTATGGTGTTTGTGTTGCTAGATGAAGAAAAAAAGGGGGGGGGGGAATCCTAAATTTCCCAATCTCATGGCATACTCACTTCAAAATTTTGGTCATGGTTTCATTCAATTTGTATGGGATGCGGACATGAGTGCTAATATCATGTTATACAAGGTTATACTCCCCTAATAATCCCCTTGTTATTTTTTATATCGTGTACGTGCTATAGAGATTCGAGAAATGTGCCCCTGATTTGGAATACGTTTGCTATTCAGCCTGGAATTATCTTCTGTCATATTCTTGGTTGCAACTCACTAAAAAGTGTGTTTTTAGGGAATAATGTTAAGGGTTCTTTGTTGAGCAGACATTTTGGCTAGAGCCACCTTTGACAAATGAAATGTTAGAAAGCTAACAAAGCATATTTTGACCAATTTTTGCATTGGACAGCAACCTAGGTATGTTGATCCCCTTAACATAACTTCGATGGCATGCCCTGCTTTGCCACTTTGCCCTCTGGCAATTACTGAAGCTGAGCGTGGAATACCGGACATCCTTAAGCGAGTTCGAGCTGTTTTCGAGAAGGTATGTTGCTGGATTTGCGGGTTGTCAGATATCAAGTAAGTAAGACATGTTTATATCTAAGTCGTGATGTTAGGTGACATGCATGGGCTTTGTGTTGCAGGTTGGTCTCAAGTATAATGAATCTGTGGTGATAAGGGTTACCGGTTGCCCTAATGGTTGTGCAAGACCCTACATGGCTGAACTTGGATTGGTCGGTGATGGTCCCAATAGTTATCAGGTATGTAAATTTTGAAGCCGTGATATCTGTAATTTTATTGCTATCAAGAGCTCCATGGTCATCCTTCTAGATTGTACTTCTACTATATGGAAAAAAAAAAAAAGAAATTCCTATGATTACAAACTGAATGTGTTTGTTTATGATGAATAGATCTGGCTTGGGGGGACACCGAATCAAACCTCGCTGGCTAAGACCTTCATGAATAAAGTTAAAATTCACGATTTTGAGAAAGTTTTGGAGCCTTTATTTTATTATTGGAGAAGGAAGCGGCAATCAAAAGAATCATTTGGCAACTTCACAACCCGCATGGTGAGCAATAAATGAATGACATGTATTTTATGTTCTCTTAACTGACTGATTTTGCTGCATTTTTTCCCCTCCTGAAAATCACATAGGTGGGGTTAGAGACTTTAAGGACCTAAATGTAGCAATGACCAATGGATTTGTGTTTTTTCTAATTGTTCTGTTCTCAGGGATTTGAGAAACTTCAAGAGCTGGTTGACAAGTGGGAGGGTGTGCCAGAGTCATGGTCTCGGTACAATTTGAAGCTTTTTGCCGATAAGGAGACGTATGAAGCAATGGAGGAACTAGCAAGGCTTGAAGATAAGAGTGCTCACCAATTGGCTATGCAAGTTATTCGCAATTTTGTTGTCTCCCAGAAAAATGGCAAAAGTGTATGAAGTAGCCATGGAAGCCATTTGCGATTATGTTCCCCCCCCCCTCCAAAAAAAGCAAGATTTGCAAAAATGAGCAAGTCTTCTCTGTGTCTGAATGTCATTGCGTGTACGCTCTTACTGCTCGGTAACAGCTGAAACAAGTGGAGGATTTTTACATCTTTATGTATCTAGGTTTCTGGGTGTTTAAGCTGGATGCAGGCCTGGATTTTGTAGCTGAGTTTCTCGAAGAATTTTTTCTCTCATGTGCCGATATTAAATCTGGAAATTGATTATTCTAGAGTTTTGAGTATTGCTGAATGGAAATTTGTTCTTTACTGGGTGGCACAAGTTCTTCCCTATTAACGGCAGTCAATGAGTACTTTAAGAAACAGCTTTTATACGAAGGAATGCGCAAGTTTCATGAATTTGCACCTCAACTCACAACCATTTTCCAGTTTATGTGCTTTTGCTATTCTTCATGATAGTCTGCACTTACAATTTCTCTTTTCAGTCTGTATTTGTGTCTTAGCGTCAAATTATATATATATATTTTTGGTTCAAGGTCAATGGTATCTAAGTTTGTTTACAGACATCTTGATTAATATTCTCTTTGATTTGGTGAAAGATAAGTTATTTACGTTGGAATATTAAAGTATTCATGAGGTATAAATTTTTCACAACTTGATTTCAAGGTAGTGTTAAAATTTAATTCAGAACGTCTGAATGTATAACACGTATCTGTTAGCACTTAATTACTTTGGGGTTTCAATGTATCTTTTATCCCTTGTACTTATTACATCTTTTTTTTGTTCTCTAAAAAATAAGAAATGAAAAAATAACTGCTAGGTTGTGGGATAGCAAGAAAATGATAGTAGACAACATGCCTCCTATTATTTGGAGGTAACATAACAAATACATATATATACTACTTTCCCCAAGAGATAGGAAATTAAAGCCTTGATAGAACATCTGAAAATCTTGAAACAATTCATCGTCACTTGTGACAAATACGAGCAGTAGGCATTGTAACACAGACAGATCCATACTTCTTCAAAGCCTCCGATGTCCCCCGCTTCGGCTCATCGGCCATGGCAATTTTCGCAACCGAGCATGCTGCCACAGCTGCCGCAGCGAAAACCAGGTCCCTCCTCCCATTGATCTTCTCTTCGTTGCTTTTGTAACTGGTCACAAATATTTCAGCTTCTGTGCCTCTTGAGGCCTTGGCCATGACAATTCCAGTTTTTTCAGTTTCTGTGATACTTGAGGCCTTGGGGATGACCACTAGACGGCGGGCGGTTGTGGGCAGTTGTTTGGTGGCTCTCGTGGTGGCGGAGACACCATGGAATGAGGTTGTCATGGTGATGGAAGCCATTGCTTGGAATTTCTGATCGCTCTCTCTCTCTCTCTCTCTCTCTCTCTCTCTGTGGTTTATGAACTTCTTCTAGTCTCTGTTGGTCTCACAAAGAGTAAGTGGAAAATGCTAGATGGTCGTTGATTAAAAGTGGAATGGACAGAAAATGGTGCTTGTTATTTGTTTCATCCATTTCCTTATCCAGAAATATGTAGTGTCGAATAGATTATTGCCATGTGGTCTTTCTTGAGCCTCAAGCGGGACGCAAAGTTTATGATTGTGTCCTCATTCTTTCGGGTTTTACTATAGTACCAAAAATTTTCAAAATTGTGCTACGAATTAATTTTTATAGATATTTATACAGCATTTTAAGTATAACTTACCAACTTTTAGAATTCTCACATTACACCCCAATCAAACAAAATGATACCAATGTGCTTCATTTTAAGAAATTTGAGTATAATGCACTTGGTAGTAGATCCTAATTTTCTTCTTAAGAAAAGATAGCCACAAGCCCACATTTGATTGAGTATAAAAATGGGATAATAGGACAAATACAACAAAAAATATGTCTAAAAGGCAACTAACATTTAGATTTGAACTATAGTTTTACCTTTTTTTTTCTAAGGATGCAATATGAAAATTTAATCTTTTATGGTGTAAGTTGAGGATAGTGGTGTAGAAATAATAATTCAAAGGGGTAATTGCTATTGATCTTGTTAGGAAAAAAAATATTATAAGTGACGAATTCTGTACACTTACTATGTATTTTATATCTCAATTGCATCCCAATGCAGAGTTAGAAAAACGTGCGATAATGGGGGTAAAAATTTTAGCAACAACAATATTATATGTACTAAATTTGAAAAGTCAAATTAATAAATAAAATACATTTAATGTTGAGATCTTGTGTTAATTCAACAATGATATTACATTCTCGTATTACAACACTACGAGTAGCAGCCTCTGGTTGCGAATACTAATTTTTTTTTTAGAAGGACCACGCAGCAAGACTAGGTCTATAATTTAACAGGCCATAAAGGCAAGCTACTTATGGCAAAAAAACCCGTTGACTGGAGAGGAAGGTGAATTGTTTGAAGCGAGCCTACAAGTCAAGCAACATGTCTCGTTGGCTTTTAACGATAACAAGACAGTCTTCACGCTTCTGCTACAAAGGTTCGACCTCTTGTTGAAGCGGGGGAAGTTCTTCAGTGAGACGGGCTAGTGTTAATAGCAAAGACAAGAAAACAAGATGAGTTGAAAAGGTTATCTATTATTCTCAAACGGTGGCATTAAATAGCCATACAAATAATTGAAAAACCAAAAAATATGCCATGATTAGGATTTCATATCTACTCCACGTCCAACAACTAACTAATTCCTAGAGACTAGGACACTAGTAACAAACATTGACTTGACAACACCACGTCCTTATGCTCAAGGGATTATTATCCAAAAAGTTTTGACCAACTCAAACACTAGCAATAAAGTTTCTAACAAACCCTCCCTTGAACTGATGCCACACAAACAAATCATTTTATTCTAGACCTCGAACAAACTCCAAGAAGACCACACAACTTCTCAAATGCTTCAAGCTTTAATGGCTTTGTCATTATATCTGCAATTTGATCCTTACTCTGACAATGAATTAATTTAACAATACCTTCTTTTGTGAGATCATGAAGGAAATGGAACCTGATGTCATTGTATTTACTCCATCCATGTAACACTGGATTCTTAGAAAGCTTAATTACAGAATTGTTGTCACAATAAATCAACGTAGGCCCTTGTTGTTGACACCTTATCTCTTTGAGCAACCTTCTCAACCATACTGCTTGACAAACACAGGATGCAGTTGCAACGTATTCAGCTTCAGTGGTTGACAAAGTGACCACTGGTTGCTTCTTAGAGGACCATGAAATTGCCCCAGAGTTCAGTAGGAAAACATGACCTGATGTACTTTTTCTATCATCCAAGTCCCCAGCATAATCACTGTCACTGTAGCCTACTAAGTCACTGTTTTTATCTCTCTTATAAAACACACCAAAAGTTGTCGTACCTTTTAGATAGCATAGCACCTGTTTCGCCGCTTGCAAATGGAGTGTGGTTGGTGTCTCCATGAATCGACTAAGAAGACTAATGACATAAATAATATCTGGCCTTGTGGCGGACAAGTACATGAGACAACCAACTATTTGCTTGTAATATGCACTCTCAACTTGTTCTCCTTCATAATCCTTTGTAAGATGACATCCTGGAACAATGGGATTGTGAACAGGATTGCAACTAGACATCTGAAACCGGTCAAGAATTTCATCAGCATATTTCTTTTGCCCAATGAAAATCCCATCTAAAATTTGGATCACTTCAAGGCCAAGAAAGTATGTCATTTTTCCCAGATCCGTCATATCGAATTCATCCATCATGGATTGTTTGAACTTAGAGAACATATTAACATCATTCCCAGTAAAAATCAAGTCATCCACATACAAACAAACAACCAAAATTTTGCCTTCCTCCTTGGTTTGGATGAATAATGTTTGTTCATAAGGACACATGTGGAATTCAACCTTGGCGAAGTATGCTTCAATGCGACTATACCAAGCACGTGGTGGTTGTTTGACGCCATATAGCGCCTTCTTTAATTTGTATACCTTGCCTTTCTGCCATCTCCGTATATATCCTTGAGGTTGATCAATAAAGACTTGTTCATGCAACTCACCATGTAGGAATGCGGACTTTACATCGAGCTGAAAAATTGGTCAAGAGTTTTGAGCAGCTAAGGACACCACCATACGTATAGTATCAAGTCAAGCAATCGGAGCAAAAACTTTAGCATAATGGACTCCATATTCCTCTGTATACCCCTTGGCAACTAAGCGTGCTTTGTATTTGTCACCTTCTTCTTTTTCATTTAGCTTTGTTTTGTAAATCCATTTAACACCAACTGTCTTTCACCATCAGGTAGATCTGTTAATTCCCAAATCCTATTCTTCTCAATAGATTCAATCTCTGCATCCATGGCTTGTTTCCATTTGTGGGACTAAACAGCATCATCAAATGAGATATGGTCCTGACCTGCAAATAACACCATGTGAGCAAGATTATCTTCATTTGACAGTTCATCGCCACTTAAATAGTCCATCAACCTTGCAGGTCGTTTTCGAGAGAAAAGGGGCTGATTAACTACATATTGAGAGGGCGGTGCAATGCTGGTTTGTGCAGGAGGTGGAGTTATAGCATGTGGAATGGCAGGGAGTGCACCTGGTTTTGCTGCAGGAGAATTTTTGGGACATGTGGCTAACGAGCTGGCATTGGAGGGGGCTGATTATTTGGTTCGGCAATAGTAACAGGTTGTTCTGGAGTGGAATCGACAACAGTTTGCTCTTGATCAACTATATCTATGCCTTCAAGCAATAATGAGCTACTGTATTTTGTAGTGTTGCTCCAGACCCATGTTTGGCTTTCATCGAAGTGTACATCTCGACTAATAATAATTTTTTTGGTGATTGGATTGTACATTCGAAAGGCTTTGGACTCATCACTGATGCCAAGAAAAATATAGCGTACACTCTTGTCGTCGAGCTTTGTCCTTGTTGCATCTAGTACATGGGCATAATCTAGACATCCAAAGACTTTAAAATGAGCAACAGATGGTTTATGATAAGACCATGCCTCTTTTGGAGTCATATTTTTAACAACAAAAGTGGTACTTCGATTTAGGATAAGTACACTCCAGTTGACAGCTTCTGGCCAAAAGCTTTTCGGAAGACTTTGTATTGCCATCATATTACACACCATATTTAAGATGGTGCGATTTTTCCTCTCTGCCACGCCATTTTATTGAGGCGTGTAGGCTGCAGTAAGTTGTCTTTGAATTCCATTCTCTTCACAATACTTTGAAAAAACATGAGAATTAAACTCACCACCACGATCTGTGCAAAGACTCTTGATAAAATGTCTTGTCATTTTCTCTACTTTGGCTTTGAAGCTTTGAAACAAAGAAAGAGCTTCAGATTTTTTTTGCAAAAAATAAACCCATGCTTTGCGACTATAGTCATCAATGAAGGCGATGAAATACCTTTTATAACTGTTTGAGGCCGGATTGATGGGTCCATATAAATCCGAGTGAACTAGCTCCAAGACTTGTTCTGCTCTCCATGCTTGGGTGGTCGGAAAAGCATCACGAGAGTGTTTGCCTATGGTGCACTCATCACACAGTTGAGAAGGAGCTTGAATGTAAAGGAGACTGATTATCATGTTTTTCTGTTGAAGAGTTTTCAACCCACCAAAGTTCAAGTGGCCATAACGCCCATAGATGGGTGTTGAATCTGACAGTAGCCATCTTGAATGTGCAAGTTGTACACATGCTCATGTAGCTGCCCCATACTAATCAGATTGTTTTTCAAATTTGGGATATAGAAAACATTAGTCATTTTGCACACATGCTCATTGATAAATAGTTGAATACTCCCTTTTCCCCTCACAACAATATTCAAATTGTCTCCTAACTTCACATATTCTCTAAAATCTTCATTTAAATCAGAGAATAAAGAGTGATTACCACTCATGTGATTGATGCAGCCCGAGTCCAAATATCAAACATCATGGGTTGGCTTTTTCTCCTCAATGCACGCCATCAAGAACACCTCCTCTGATTCGACAAAACTGGATTCTTCCTTTTCTGGGCAGTGAGATTGATAATGACCATATTTTTGACATTGAAAGCATTGAATGTGTGAATTGTCCCACATACCTCCTTGCTTGGTTGGTTGATTTTCATGGCCCCTCCCTCGTCCATAGCTTCTTCCACGGCCTCGGGCTCACCCACATGAAGAGTTGTGGTCACGACGGGTGTCATCATTTAGTGAGGCCTTCAATAGTTTTTCTTCGACAACGAGGTTGATCATTCGTTGCTCATGGACTAGTAGGGAGCTTTGCAACTCATCAATAGAGAGGTTTGTGACATCTCTGGATTCTTCAATCGTGCAAACAACATAAGCAAATTTGGGAGTCATTGAGTGAAGAATCTTTTCCACGATGAGGACATCCTCCATTATTTCTCCATGAATGCGCATTTTGTTTACAATCGTCAATGTGCACCCAAAGTACTCAACAACTGATTCTACTTCCTTCACGGTGAGAATCTCAAACTCTTTGCAAAGAACTTGTAATTGAGCTCGTTTTACCCGAGCTTTTCCTTGAAATTTTTGCTTTAAGGAATCCCAAATATCCTTTGTCGTATCCTTCTTGAGTATAGTCTCCAAAGTAACACGATCAATAACCTCAAACAAGAAATTTTTCACCTTGAGGCTTTTGAGTTTTTTATCTCTAAGGGTCTTGTTTTAGCCTCTGTAGGAATAGCACCAACAGATGGTTCATGTATGCCATCTTCTATTGGACTCCAGTACTCTTTAGACCGCAAGAAGTTTTCCATGAGCATACTCCAATGATCAATGACCATCCAATTTGGGAATGACCAGTTGGACAAAACTGCTGTTGTCACTTGTCATAACTTACTTGCTACTGCAAAATGAAGTTGCTGCTTCTATTGTTGTAACCGAATCCCAGTGGGGGCTTTAATAGTAAAGACAAGAAAACAAGATGAGTTGGAAAGGTTATCTATTATTCTCAAACGGTGGCATTTAATAGTCATACAAATAACTAAAACACCAAAAAATATGCCATGATTAGGAGTCTATATCTACTCCACGTCCATTAGCTAACTAATTAGGACACTACTAACAAACATTGACTTGACAACACCACGTCCATATGTTTATGGGATTATTATCCAACAAGTTTTGACCAACTCAAACACTAACAATAAAGTTCCTAACAACTAGCACTGGATGGTCTTTTGAGACAGGCAATGTAGATGCAGAAAGAGCCCTAACCAAGCGTGACTCAAGAAGATTTGACTCTTCCAATAGAGTGTCCATTGTGGGAATGCACACGGCGAGGAAGAAGTCCTTCATCGTCTTGATTGTCGCTATTGGATCTTCCACCATTCAGTATTGTTAACGGACAATGAGTTAGAGAAAGTCCAAGTGAGATAAGATAGTTATTAATAATTATCTCTAAGGATCTCGAGATGTGAAGAGGCGTGACAAATGTGACATGATGGAGCCTTCGGTTGTAGGCGATTTTGACGAAAGTAGTTAGATGTTGAGGAGAGAGACCGCGGACATTAATTTAGTGGCCAAAAAGATGGCTCCAATGATTAGAAGTCATCGCTTATAAATACATAGATACATGCAACAAAGAAGCTATCCATCAATCAACACACACAAGCATCATACCAAAGTCATCCTCTGCACTATTTACTTTTATGTCTTTTTTATTTTACTCCGCTCTACAATTACTTTGTCGTCACTCCAGTGACTTTTTCTGTTCAATTCCAAGTTCAAAAGTACAATTCTCCTTTGTTGTTTACTTTAATGTTCTTTCCAATCCGAGGAAGAATAATTTAAGTCCTTGATCTCTAAGGCGGAGAAAAACATTTAGAGATAAACTTACATCTTATTTCAATCATCTGAACAATCACGATTTCAAAACTTCACATTTATTTGAGAGGGTAAGATCATAAATATTTGAAAATTAAGTCTATCCAAACTTTGATACCCCGCAATCCAAAATATGTGTAATTATGTTTACAATAGTTACTGTTCAATATCTTTGCCATTTCCTATCATTTTTTGTATCTGCCACTTTCATTACTTGTTATGGTAAAGAACTTCTACCACTTATATGGGAATGGGACCATTGCCCAATGCATTTGTAAAAACAGCGGCTAATCATAGCGCTAAGATGTATTATTTGAAAGTTGTAATGTATTAATTCTTAATTATAGATATCCACTTATGTTGTATATCAGATGGAAAAAAAAAAGGATAATTATTCTGAAATTGTGGTTCCGCAACAACTAGGTAATTGGATGATCATTAAGTCATTTGGATAAGATCATACACCAATGAGAAGGACAAATCAACATAGAAATGGAGTTTTACAGTCTTATAAGAGACTAATCAAACAAACCACCAACAACATATTAAACCTCATTTGCGACAAATACTGGCAGTAGGCATTGTAACACAGACAGGTGCGAACTTCTTCACAGCTTCCGGTGTTCCCTTCTTGGGCTCACCGGCCATAGCAACTTTAGCAACCGAGCACGCGGCCGCGGCCGCTGCCGCAAAAACCAAGCCCCTCCTCCCAGTGTTCTTCTCTTCTTCCTTGCTGTTGTAACTGGTCACATTTTTTTCTGCTTCTGTCACCTTTGTGGCCTTGGCCATGACAAGGCCACGGCCGGCGGCTGTTGGTGGTTGTTTGGTGGCGGCAGCGGCTGAACCACCAAAGAAAGATGCTGTCATTGTCATGGAAGCCATTGGTGCTCTTTTTTTTTTTTCCTTCTTTTTCTGATCTCAGGCTTCTACTGACCTTAAAGTCACAGGCACAAGAACAGAGTGCAGAGAAGCAAAGATGGTTCAAAATACAATCCACTTCCTTATCTGAAAACAATTTCTGCCAAATGGGTCACTGCCACGTGTAACATTCTATCCTTGCAAGAACAGGTGGCTGCTGGGTCCGCCTCGCCAAGCAAATAACTAAATATTTGGTGAGACGGTCGCACCACCTCATTATTTATTTATTTATGATATCACTATTTAATAATATTAATAATAAATTTATGTATAAATAAGGTGGATTTCATTTTGGTGATTATTAAATAACAATGTTATACTGAACAAGATTTCTACCAAATTTTCTATCCCAAGTATCGTGACACAGTTTTTACCATCAAATAAATAAGTTCTATTAATATTTAATGATAAAGATTATGCGATATCACTTGAGATAAAAAACTTGATAAGAAATTTGATAAGTATGACATTACTAATTATTAAAAGGCTTAGTTACTAGAATATATATGATATATTTGTTATATTTTTATTAAATATTAACACTACATGACAATGATAACGTAGTATCACCGTTAGATCCACTATTTTTTCCACCTCTCAAGATGCATGGATTTGAGTCTCATGTGCAAAATCGGTAAGACTATCACCAGGTGCAGAGAGAGGGCACAATATAAGCAGAAAATTTTTACAAAGTGTATACCAAAAAAATTTATGGCGGAAAATTTAAATCATACCCTTTTTAATTTACTATATCTTTAAGGATATCTCTTATATTATCAAAAACATCATTTACACTTTTTTTAGTTTTTATTTAAATATCACTAACACCCTTGCCGTTAAACCACCATTTCTATATTAAAAAAAAATTCATCTAAAATGTTAAAAATGCCCCTACATAAACCTCAAACAATTTTCTACATGAAATTCGAGCTAATTTATATTTATTTTTCGACATATTAAAATTCGAGCGTCTTAAAATTCATTTTTCTACATATTAAAATTTAATCCAATTACAATTTGATTCGAGTTAATTAAATTTTTATTTTTTTAATGTATTAAAATTCGAGTATATTAAAATTCCTTTTTTATGTATTAAAATTTGAGTTGATTTGACATCTACCTGAGTTGTTAGCGTAGATTAAAATTCTCTTTAAGTAGATGAAAATTTATATTTTTTCACTTATTAAAATTCGTGCTAATTAAAAGTCGATTCAAATTGATTAAAATTTATTTTTTAAGTATTAAAATTTGAGTCAATTAAAATTTTAACTTTTTTATGTATCAGAATTTGGGCCGATTAAAATTCAATGCTAGTTGATTAAAATTTGATTTGAGCCAATTAAAATGTCGAATAGAATCTTAATAGATTTAAATTTTAATACNGCTTAGGTTTGAGATCTGTTGACATATCCTACAATCAATTGGAGGGTCCTCTTCCCCGCATCACAGCCTTTCAGGGGGCTCCATTTGAGGATAACAAAGGTTTGTGTGGCAATGCCATTTGTTTAATGCCTTGCTTCCATATGAAGAGCAATAGGGAAAAAAGGNAAAATATAATTTTTAATCAACTCAAATTTTAATACGTAAAAAATAAATTTTAATTAACTCGAATCGAATTTTAATACGTAAAAAATTTAAAAAATGAACGGGGAAGATATATCTATCTAGAGACGGTGTAAATGAAATTTTTCCTCAAATATATCATGCACAATTTAATAAAATTGCATTCTAATTAATACATTAATCTGACAGGAGATGTCAGTGAAGATTCAAAAGATAGAGGGAGGGTGGCTAAAATTTTCTCAATTTTAGGATAAATTTTACTAACACCACTTAAATTTAAGTTATATTTTACTAACAAAGCTCGTGCTATTTATAAAATCTTGCTAAGCGAGTTTGTGTGATGTTTAGTTGAATTCAAGTTGACGCATTTAATATAATACGTATAATAGATTTATTTATTTATCACTTGAATTTGCTTGGATTAAATCAAACCTTTCTAATTTTATATTGATTCATGCTAAATTCGTGGATATTTTTATAAGAGCCCTGGCCCTTCTTCTTCTTCTTCTTCTTCTTGCGTTTTTTTTTTTTTTTTCCTGTTATTTGAAAGTGATAATAGTGAATATCAAGAGAATCACAGATAGACTGTGAGATGGAATAAAAAAAGGCTGAGGAGGAATGAGAGTTGTAAGTATTGATTAGTAAACGAGGAACTAAATACAACACACACAGCTTCTACGGCACGGACCAATTTATTATTGAGGAGCATCGACCAAAGTGGAGATGGAGTAGTTGAGGCACTCAGACACAACACCTCGTACCGTGTGACTCTCTTTCTTTTTTTTCTCGGACAACAGGCTCCTTTTAGTAAATTACATTCACCAAGTATTAATGTCTCCTTCATTTTTTTCAAGTCTGGAGAACAGATACAACTTGCCACTTTCTTCATTTTGTCTTTTAAGAGAGTTACAATAACATCCCCATAGTTTGCATCAATTAAGCAACATGATCTTCTAATTACTAAAATTATCCTAAAACCCCCCCCCCCCCAAAAAAAAAAAAAAAACCAAAATTAAGCAATGTCAAAAGAATTTGATAAAAACAATAATGAAAGCTAGCATGAGGTGCCACATTATAACTATTTGATATTACTGAGAGTGCAATGTGGATATATTAGTCTTTGTGGGTACAAATTAAAATTTTTAAATTTTTCGGGGTTCAAAGTGTCATTTTCCCAGATGCTAAAAGGCCTGATAGTATATGATCCAGCAGGGGTAGTTTCGTCAAGAGCTGCAATATACATATTCACAATATCCTATCAGGAAATTCTCGGATTTCCATAAAAATAAGGTTCGTGCAATTAATAAATTAAGAATGCAAAGCAAAGGTCAAACCTCTCATTTCAAATCTCTGTTCTTTTCACTCTACGAGGTTGCACGCCTATATGTACATCTCCAGGCATAGCAGAACAGAATCTCTCTCTCTCTCTCTCTCTGAGTTTATGTCTACCGTTAATTTCAAATTCCATCACAAACTCCAGAGCTAGCTCTATTGAAAGACTCAAAAACAACCTAGAGGGAGATAGTACAGAGAAGAGAAAGAAATGTCAACAACAAGGAGGCCCAAATGGCATCCAACACCACCGCCACTACCAAGTCCCAAAATCCTCAACTTACCACGAAGAACTCGCCGGAAACAATCCAAAAACACCACCACAAAGCCATATAGACCCATCAAGGACCCCCCAGAGATGCACCAGAAGTACTACAGAGGGAAACTAGAGTCTTTGTTTGATCAAGAACGAGCATTTTCGAGAACTGCTCCGATTGTGCTGTTGAATTCGAGTGAGAGGAGAGAGAGGGTTGAGGAATGTGAAGAGAGTGGTGGCTTTCTGGAGGAGAAGTGGAGATTTCAGGCGGAGATTCTGAGAGCCGAGTGCAACTTCTTGAGGATGGAGAGGGAGTTTGCGTTGAAGAAGTTGGAGAGGAATCGAGTTCAGATGGAGAGGACTCTGCGATCAGCTGTTCGGACTCTGGTTTCTGTTAGTATCTCTTTGTTTGGTTGTGTTTCTTTTCTGCTAATGGTCTTTTTAAATTTTTTTGGGTTTGTTTGGTTGCTGAGAAAATGCAGAAAACGGAAAGAGAAACAAAATAAGTTCAATTGGATATCAGTATAGTTGAGTTCAGGGACTATTGGGTCTCTTCATGTTTGAGTTCAGGTAAGTAAAAATTGTCTTTTTTTTTTTCTCAAGAACCCAATGGAGGTTATTGTTTCGACTCACCTCTGGTTTCTTGAATAAGGAAAAAGGGTTTATGTTAATCATTAGTCGTTATCTTTCTAAGCCCCCTGTTTTGTGTCAGAGAAAAAATAGGGAAAGAAAATCAACGAACAGAAGAAGGAAAATGTATGATTTTCATGACTTGTGTTGTTTTCTTAAATTTAACAATGTGAAGTTTGATTGGTACTTTTACATAAGAATATTGTAGTGTAGTTTGTTTTTCATTTCTTTTGCTTTGCACTTATTTCTCTTTAGGAATAAAAAACCCTTCTGGCACCTTCGGTTACTGAGCACCAAATTGAGTAATCTTTATCAGTTAATTGGATGTGCTCAGATGCTTATTTAATTTCATTTGCTTATGCAATTCGATAAATTTGGTTATTAATTTTGTCAATTAATTTGTAGGGGAGAAATAAAATCTATGAAGGAGAGAATGTGAATACTGTATTGGAGGAAGAGATTGAAGATTTAGCAGAGAAACTAGAGGAGTTAAGGAGGAGCTCTGGAGTTGTAGATTTTGAGGTCCGAGACTGTAGTAATTTTGATAAACAAGCATCTCTTTTGCAGCGACGGCTAGGAAAGCTTGGAGGACTATCGGATGAGAAATGCGTCAAGGAGATTCAGGAATTGGCTGAATCAAGCCTGTCCATTAACACCATTCATGAAATTGACAATGAGAGCTTTGATTTGAGTAGTAAAGGCAATAATAGATCCACTGATGTAAGAATGAAATATCTTTTTCCCTTGTCAGTTTTGATTAATACATGACTAATATGTCACCCGAGCCTTCGTTTTTTTTTTATGCATAAAATGGATATGCAGATAAACCACTCCACATATTCGCGAGGGAATATTGCCTTTTAGCTTTACACAACTATTATTGCACCTACATTGGCGTTGAATATATGGTTCCACCATGAGTTCTAGGCGTTGAATAGTAGATTTAGCTCCATCGAGCTGCCGTAGTTGTGAAGACTTGAGCCTTCGTTTGGTTGCTAAGAAAATGTAGGAAAAGAAATGAGAATAATCTGTTGAGTCATATGGGTTATTTCTGAAAATTAAAAATTCATCTGATTTTGCCAGATTGTGTATGATAATAAGATATTAATCAGGCATTTGTTCTCTACTTATCAAGTAATGCAAAGTCTAAGACTCAAATTTCTCCCTATTGTTCACCAAAATTTATTAGGAACCAAATGGAGCATACTTTCTATTTTTTTCCCAATCAGATGGAGTGTGACACCTCTTCTTATTTGTCTTTCTGAATGGTTCTGATTCATTTACATTTTACTTTTTTCATGGATAATAAAAGTCTTAACTACTTATTTTTGCGTATTTTGTAACTCTTTCATCTATGTAAGTTTGAATCAGCACTGAAAGAAGGAAATTTCTGATTTAAAAAGAATGTGCAGATGGAGATATTGAGAAAACATATGGAGGGGCTGCCTAAAGGTTTGCTAGATAGAATGGAGGAGGAATATGGGTCAATGCTTTCTACTACCGCCAACAGTTCAGTTGACAGTTCTGCTTCCACTTCCAAAAGAATTGAATGCCTGGATTCCTCTAGTTTCTCCACCAGACATCTGCATCAGGCAAGTTCCTGTGCTCTGTTTGTCATGGCATATATTATTTCAAAATGACCATAGTAGTCAATATGTTTAATGTTATTTTTAAGTGTCCAGATTTAAATTCGAGCAGGTTTTAAGTAATTTATCATGTTTGGAAGTATCTACTTGTAGATGTAAGCAGATTGCATGGTTTGTTCAACTGATCAGCTCCATTTGGACTGCCCAAAATACACAGCCTTACTTTAAAATGTCACAGTCCTATGCAGGACCACTCTTGGGAGTCACCATCACTTTAGTACTTAATTTGTTCCATTTGTCACCAAACAGTCCATACAATAATTCTGAAATTTTTCTTCAGAACTCTTCTATAAATTCTGCCTTGAAAAGGTGTATGTAGACACAACTATGTGTCTCCGGGGCATCTTTTCATGGAAGAATACCTTTTAATCAAAAGCACATTTCAAAGAAGGATTAGGGCTCTTTAATTCAATTGGTACTGTTTTTTTTTTTTTTAAATTCAAGCTACAATAATTCCTAACTTTCTGTCTGAATACCCATGCTTAGCTAATGCTATCTACTGGAAATTCAACATTGAAGACTATGAACCGGTTTGAATGATGTTTGAACTGTATACCCTCGTCTTTTTTCTAAAGGTTTCTAAGTGATTTTTATGAACACAAATTTACATGTACCTTAAAGTAAATCATTCCATTTGCAATATATATAAGATATTTATATATACACCTTTCTTTCTTCTTGTTTCTCTTTTAGAATCTTGTTTCTATTGTGATGGAATACTTTGTGACTTGTGTAATGTCTATGAAAAGTAATGACTGGAAAACACATAAGAATACATCTCCAATCATGAAGATCCTATAGGTATCAAGTGAATACTGTCATTACTCTGCCTGCTAAAATGATTTCCAGGTTGAGCCAGTTCAGTAAAAAAATTTATCCTTTCACTCTGCATCTATTCAACACATTGATTTGACATTTTTTTAGTTATTCGATCAGCTTAAGGAGCCATTGCATTTGTTTTGATATGTGATTCAGTTCATAATATCTTTTGATTTTTGACATGTGGACCGGCAGTGTAATAGAAACACATCGTATCACTGACAAATAGTAATTTAGTCTTTCTGAAAATTTAAATTGCTCACAAACAAGTAAAATAAATGTGGACATGGTCCTTGAAACACTACCCAAAAAAAGGGAGAATGCACTTAATACCTTGGTTAAATAACAAATGTGTCACTTGTACATCTATTGTTTTTCTTTTAACAGTGGTGACATATTATTTTCACACAAAGTAAAATGTTTTTCCGACAGGAATTAGTGTCACGTGAGGAGATCAAATGCTCAGGACATTGCAAGGCCATGTTGCGGAGGATCATGGAGCAAGTGAGAACTGAGACAGAGCAGTGGTCCCAAATGCAAGCAATGTTGGGGCAGGTGAGAGAGGAGATGGAAGAACTGCATGCTTCTCGTGATTTTTGGCAAAATCAAGCATTAGATTGTGATTATGAAATCCAATCTCTGCGGTCCACTGTAAGTTTTTTTCTTTAAATCATATCTTATGTTTCATTATGTACCACTCCACGAGTTTCTTAATTTTGGCTTGCTGCTAGGTAAATTCTTTTGGATTTGTTGGTTTCTTATAGAACCGTTTAGTGCAGATCACTTGAAAACCGTGGACATATCCTTATTTCTTTGCCAATAGTGATTCCCACATGGTGGGCTTTAGAGAAGATTTCAAAAAGGAAAACTTTCATGAATTTAGCAGCCAAGAAATCCCAACAGATACCAATTCCCATTGCAAATGTTAAAAAATTTGACCATTAATCCCAAATCACAAGTTTTCAAAAAATTACTTACTCTCAAAAATGAAAATAGTGCTGCACTTTATTCTTTTCAACCTCCAATATTACATACTAGGGTTGGTGAACAGAGAAACAAATGATTGACAGTCATACTACTACATTAGTTCATGTGCTTCCTTTTGTCTTTTTGACAAGTAAAGTTGATGTTCCTGTGTTTCTTCATCCTTGTAAAGGCATAAAATTCGGCATCTATCTCTTGGATTCAAATGGAATCTAGTCAGCCAGCATATGTGCATGACTTTTGACATGGAGTTTGTTAATAACAGTCTTATAACTTCTGACAATGAATCAGTCCCTTAATTGGGTTGTGTTTATCAGTTACCCTTGGAATTTGGAACTCTGTCTATGCAGTATATCTACATCGCGTATCTATATCTACTTGGTTTCATGTAAAATCTCTTAATTTCTTTAGCGTTGATGAACTAGTATGGAACTGTCAACCCTCTTGGTTGATTTTATTGTTTATTTGTAGTTTTTTTCTATAAAAAGTAGTGCTGGTCATCACGATGAAAAAACCCCATCCCCTACTTTGTAACACATATTGCCTATGTAAAATTGATTCTTAAAGGGCTCAAAGCATTTGATGATTTCAAGTTAGACGCAAGGACTAAACACACAAAGTATCTTGATAGGATTACACATGGTAGCTGAAATTGTCTTTGCAATAGCTGTTGAGTACTGTCATAAAAACTATTGGTTGTGTTGAAAATACCATGTTGGCCTTTGTTAGGTGCAAGAATGGAGACAGAAAGCTCTCACATTTGAATCCAAGGCCAATGAGCTGCAAACAGAAATATCTGCAATTAAGGGGGAGCTTGAAAAATTGAGGATGGCGGAAAACGAGAAGCATGTACTGCATTGTCCCTTGAAGGAAAATCATCACACTAATGACAAAGAAAGCAAGAAGAAGATTGCCAACCAAAAGTCGAGGATTGAACAAACCAGGGAAATACTGACAACTAGAGATTTGCCACCAATCTCCCTTGGCAAACAGATTGAAAAGGAGAAGCGTATACTGATTCTTCGCTTAAAGGAAAATCATCATGCGGATGACAAAGGAAGCAAACAGGATAATCTTGGTGATGGAAGACAAAGAGCAACTACACGCGGCAATGGACTCATGGCTCTAAAACGGTCACCATTTCGAGATATTGGGAATTCTTCATGTTGATGAGGCAGAGCCACAGAATTGTGAAGCCGTTTCTCCTTTGCATAGCCCTGAGCCATCCAAAAAACAGGAATGCTTTTCAAACATTGGATAGAGAGAGAGAGAGAGAGAGAGAGTGCACAAATGCCTTATACAAGTAAAAAAACCAGGAGGCATGTAACCTTTTCATTATATCAACTGTATAAGTGCTTGGTCGAGAAACTGCTTACCTTGCCAATTGAAGTCATGTACTGAATATTGTTGGAATAAAATAAAGTTTTTAAAACTTTCTAATTATTTTATTCAATTTTAATATGAGATTTATTTAATTATTAATTTTCATTGATAGGTAATTTACATTTAACTTTTAATGGGTTTTAATTATGTTTTATATTTGGGTTGTTACTAGCCGTTGGGCATTTAAAGCTCACAATGTTTGTATGAACCCGCTGCCTCTATAAGGCCACTGGTGGTGGTCTTCGGAAAAAATACATGTGACAATTAACATATTGCTCTTTCACAAATAGCCCCACAAGTTTTTAAAGTCTTTGATTATACACACTTACAAATCTCACATTTGATTATCTTTTTCATCCTTCACCTTATGTACCACTTTTTTTATAACTCCATATACGTATTTTATATACATTTTATTCCTGAGTTTTAGAAAATTTCGATAGCGTCAGGTCACCCCAATCTTTTGGTGGATGTGACCCTTGAAAACATGTTGTTATGAGCATATTTGAGTTANTTATATCAACTGTATAAGTGCTTGGTCGAGAAACTGCTTACCTTGCCAATTGAAGTCATGTACTGAATATTGTTGGAATAAAATAAAGTTTTTAAAACTTTCTAATTATTTTATTCAATTTTAATATGAGATTTATTTAATTATTAATTTTCATTGATAGGTAATTTACATTTAACTTTTAATGGGTTTTAATTATGTTTTATATTTGGGTTGTTACTAGCCGTTGGGCATTTAAAGCTCACAATGTTTGTATGAACCCGCTGCCTCTATAAGGCCACTGGTGGTGGTCTTCGGAAAAAATACATGTGACAATTAACATATTGCTCTTTCACAAATAGCCCCACAAGTTTTTAAAGTCTTTGATTATACACACTTACAAATCTCACATTTGATTATCTTTTTCATCCTTCACCTTATGTACCACTTTTTTTATAACTCCATATACGTATTTTATATACATATTATTCCTGAGTTTTAGAAAATTTCGATAGCGTCAGGTCACCCCAATCTTCTGGTGGATGTGACCCTTGAAAACATGTTGTTATGAGCATATCTGAGTTAGATCTTGACGCTGTATATCTCTGTTAATGCCTTCACGTGGAGAGACATAGCTGATTATTAGAAAAAATAGCATAATTTTATGGTATTAATTAACGAGTCAATTATAAAAAACATAAAACAACAAGAATATAAATCAAATATATGATATTATAGCAAGTGATTAAGATAGTATAAAATACATAATAATAAATTAGAAAGAGCTAGCATGTGTATCCTTCCTCCACAAGAAAAAGTAAATTCTAACAATGGTTTTTACGTTTTAGAGCTTGGTGTTTGACTGTAGTATCGAAAAAACAAAATTTGGTATTGTGGCACATATCGCTTCTTGGATATTTATATCACTTTTTGGGTGTAGCCTACCAATTTTTGGAGTGCACTTATATTTTGGGTTTTCTTAACACAATATTGAAAAGTGAAAAAGTGGTATCATAGCCAGACCTTTTTTCCTTGTATTGTTATAAATTTCTGCCAAAAATTGCATTGCAATNATTTTGGGTTTTCTTAACACAATATTGAAAAGTGAAAAAGTGGTATCATAGCCAGACTTTTTTTCCTTGTATTGTTATAAATTTCTGCCAAAAATTGCATTGCAAGTTCTTTGACAGGAGGCCATTTGTCAAGTATTTTCTCTGCCTTTTAATGTCCTGGGAGAAGGCTAAGGTGATCTCAAGACATGCAAGCATTATGACCATGTTTGGTTTGTGTTTTAAAAAAATATTCGAAAATTATATTTGAGAAAATTTTAAAAAACTGTTTTTGGTATTTTTTGTATTGCAGAACTTGTTTAGTTATATGATTCCAAAAACAGTTCTACAAAATAAAAAATAGTAAAATTTGCTTGAACAAACACCTAGAAAATAATGAAAATATGAATAATGTGGTGGTGGGAGTGTGGTGATGGAGGTGGTGGTGGAAGTATGGTGATGGTTTTATTTTTTAAATTCTAAAAAAATAATTTCTAAAAACACACAAAACAGTTCTAATTTGTTCTCTAAATCTATTCAGTTTTTGTTCTCAATTTTAAAAAAACAACTGACCAAACATCTTTTCTCTCAAAAATTATTTTCAAAAAAAAAAATAATTTCTGATATGCAAATCAAATATATCTTCCAGAATTGTGCCTGAGTGTTGCTTTGCCCTCAAACGAGAACCCTTGTGTTCTCTTGATTGCAACATTACGAGAAAGAAGAATAACCATGAGTTCATTCCATGCTAGCAAATAGGAAAAGATTGGGGATAATTACATCCACCTCCACCAAAGTTTTTCCAAAATATCAACGAGACCCCCTTCTATATGGATAATAACAATGACCACAATGCTAGAATTTATTGCTAATCTGATGACTACAATACATTGAAACTTAATTTGGGAATTTAATGAAGTGTGGTATTTGGAAGAGCAATGAGTCTCAACATTGAATAAAATACTCTATAATTAAATGGTTATATTCATGTTTTAAATACCTAAATGAAATACAATAGTGTTACTAGCGACAAACCTTATGTGATGCACGGATTTGTATCTCATAATCTTTCATCATCTGTTTCATTATTTTCTCCTTTCTCCTTTCTCCTTTCTCCCACCACACCATTTAAAGATTAAAAAAATTAGACAAATAATGATAAAAACTTGAGATGATAGAAAGTAATTTTTAAAAAATATTTAAATGAGAAGTTAATAATTAGTGAAGGGGTGGTCATACCACATGGTGAAATGTAATTGGATGGAATGTATTAAAATAAATCAAATTTATTTGTTATATAATATAGTATAGACTAGCATCGTTCTGTGCATTTTTCTATTTCTTTTGTTGCCTCTGCTTCCTAACCATTCATTCTTTTTTTGATATTCACCTTTATTAATTAATAAAAAATTTTAAAATTCATAGGAAGTTATACATGATAAAAATAAATTTCTAAAAAAAAAATTCAAAGGAAAAGTGATTAGTTGGGGAGAAAGTGAAAAAGTGGTTATAGGTGCCAAGTGTTGAATAGTATTTTAGGAAACCTTAGTTTAGTAATAAAAAAAAATCAAAACTCTAATAAATTAAAAAAAAATGTGAAGGAAAGCTTCTCAGGCCTTTTTCCTTGTAATTTGTTTGTTTTATATATATATATAGATAGGTTGATTCTCAAATTAAATCCTTAAATTATATCTTTATAGCATTGACGTTTTGTTAGATTGGATTATTATTGAAAAAATGATTAATTACAAATTACATTCTGAAAATATCGTTCGAATCTTAATTTGTACCCTCAAAAATATAAATTCGTATCAATGTGCACTTGAAATTACAGTTGTCAGATTGACGTCTAAAACTAAATAGATAAATTACACCTAAATCCCCTCATTCTTGTCATTTAATCATTTGGATTCTCTCACATTTAGAATATTACTCCTACACATCCTAACGTTTGTGCACGCATAATACATAACTACTTGTCGTTGATATTTATTAATATAACTGTTAAAAAATATGATTTCATCATAATAAAAAATTATAATTTTATACTACACTTTATTTTGTGAGTCCGTTATTCTCTAAAGTTTAAAATTAAGTTTACCATTGGAATGACCAATATAATATAAGTATTTATATAATGTTCTTCATATCAAATGCAATATATCACTTAGACAGAATTATTTGAATGTCCAATTGGGGGAACATTTTTAGTCATATTTAAATTCTCAAGTGATGTAGGTATAATATTTCAAATGCGAGGAGTCTAAGTAATTAAACGAAAAGTATGAGAGAGTCTAGATATAATTTATTTATTTAATTTTAAACGGCAAACTGATACAAATTTCTATTTTTGGGGGTATAAATTAAGATTTTTAATCTTTGAGGGTACAAATTAAAATTTGAACAATCTTTCGGAGTGCAATTTGAAATTAATCCTTGAAAAATATACTATTTAGACCTCATTTGACGATCTAATTCAATATAATCTTTAAATTAAAAATAAACTCCGCCTAAAATTGTATTAGTGTAGAGAGTTTAGAGATAATAGCAATATGTGACCAATGCCAGTAGAATTGAACTTCGAGATTTAATTTGAGTACCTAATCCATTGGGATATTTAAATTAACAATAGACCTTAGTATTTAATGAAGTTTATTATTAATCTAATGGCCATAATTCACTAATAAAATTAATATAACTAATCTTTCAAAATTATTAAATACACCTAGCATTATTTTTTTTTCTCTTTTTTCTTCTTTATTTCACCTTTCTAGTTTCTTTTGGAAAAATGTTACTTGTACTTAAAATATTGAATTAATTTACTGATTAAATAAATTAAAATCATAGATAATGAATCTTAATAAATACGGAATCTATAATTAAAAAAAATATTAATCAAATCAACAAATTAAATTAGTATTTGAAGTCCACTTAGGATTGCTCTGCCTTCCTTCTGTCTACCACACTACAAGTTTTCTACAGGATTCGGGATTCCTTCTTTGAGACGAACTAAAATTTTGTCTTTCGTTCAGGATCCGTTCTCTCTAGCGACCCTATATATGTTGGACTTTACCTCTTTCTCTTCCTTTGTTCTCATTGCTTCTTTTAGGGTTTCAGGCTCTCTCTCTCTCTCTCTCGTTAGTTTTCTTTCACGTTGTTTGTTCAAGATTTTGAAGCATAGATGGCAATGTATGATTTCAAGTCGTTGAAGAAGAACTTCTTGGGTTGCCGATTCCGGTTTTGTTTAGCCATTGATTTGTTCTCCATTGCTATCGAAGCATTCTCTGAACCCTAAACAACGTCACTGTCAGGTTTTTTATTTCTTCTCAAATTCTTATCTATTGCGTGGATCGAAATTTTTGTCGTTGCGATGGATTCTGTTGTGTTGAAGGTGAAATCAAAATCCAAATCAAGGTTTGTGGAGGTAACTGATAATGTAGAGAAGTCACCATGTGGAAGATACACACGGAGCAATGATATATTGGGTTCAGGAGCTTTCAAGGATGTGTATAAAGGGTTTGATCATGTTAATGGAATAGAGGTTGCTTGGAATCAGATTTGTGTCGATCAAGACGATGTTTTCCGGTCACCGGAAAATCAAGAACGTCTATGTTCGGAGGCTCTCTTGCTGCAATCATTGAAACATGAGAATATTGTGAAGTGCTTCTGCAATTGGGTTGATCACAAAACCAATACCGTAAACATCATCACCGAGTTCTGTAGTTTTGGGAGCTTGAGACAGTGCAGAAAAAGGAATCAGAGTGTTGATATGAAGGCCATAAAAAACTGGGCAATTCAGATTCTTCAAGGTTTGCACTATCTCCATAGTCACAATCCTCCAATCATTCACAGAGACATAAAGTCCGATAACATTTTGGTCAATGGGGATAACGGAGAGGTTAAAATCGGAGATTTTGGGTTGGCCACCGTCATGCAGGACGGTCCGGTGCAAACCGTCGTTGGAACGCCGCAGTTCATGGCGCCGGAGTTTTATGACGAGGAATACAATGAACTTGTGGACATATATGCTTTTGGGATGTGCATGTTGGAGTTGATTACTGGTGAGTACCCTTATACTGAATGTGAAAATCAATTACAGATATTCAAGAAAGTTGTGTCTGGTATAAAACCTGTTGCTTTTGGGAAAGTGGTGGATACCCAATTGAAGGAGTTCATCGAGAAGTGTTTGGTTCATGCTTCTGAGAGATTATCTGCGGTGGAGCTCTTGAAAGATCCGTTTCTTTCATCTGAAAAACTTGATGGGTATTTACTTGAATCTTTGGAGATACCCCCAAGTGATAAGCTTAGTTTCAATTCTATGATCTCCATGGTCATAGACCCAAGCTCGTACGAGGATTGTTCTGCAGTTCACAATGACTTAAAATCATTGGGGTGTTCTGAACATAGCGCTGAAGATTCGTGTGTCTCATCTGTTAGTCATTTACAGTGTTTAAGATCCGTTAAAAAGGACTCCGAGGTGTGCTTTGCTGATTCATGTGCTGCCATAGCTAAGCACTTGAGCTTGAGGGTGTCTTGTTTATCAGTGGAGGATAGAGAAGAAGAGGAAGATGAGTGCTATGGGTTGAAAATGGAGCTCGATGCTATGGATATACAGAATCTGTGTTGTTTTCGCCCGCTAATCTTGAGGGTGTGAGGACGCCGTGGTGAAAACTAGATAAAATAGGTGGATTTTACACAGATATGGGAAAGTGCCGTGGTATCTTTATGTAAATAGGATTTTTCCCGCATAGAAAACTGTATACTATGCTTTGCAAAGCTAATTACCAGAAAATAGTAGGGTTTCTATGGCTCGGATGAATTTTCTGCTGAAGTATTGCGTGCTTCTCGAAAGAGTATCATTATGCTATGTAAACCGCAGCATGATAAAAAATTTTACTGTTCATATCGGTATCTTTGTTGTGAAAGAGCCATCACTTGGTTCATATTTTCAGTTCCAATCTTTTGGTTCATTTTTTCACAATTGGCCCAAGGGGCTGCTGCCAAAGACAGTAAAAATGTTATTTGAATTTAAAATGTTAATTTGATTAATTATTGTCATTAATTTATTTGTAAGTTTTAATATTTATCATGAATTACTATCTATTTAATGGTTGAGATTAATCAAGTCAACAAATCAAGTTCAAGTAGCATTGTTTATGACAGGAAAGATCAAAGGTGGTTATGATACGAGATGAAGTTTTTGAAACGTGCAGTGTGGTGAACAATAAAAAATAAAAATAATCAAGAATAATAACACATTAATTACAGGATTCCTTAGAAATTTTCCTTATGCGTATGGGAGAGGCTGCTTTTCACTATGTATCAAAATTTAATAACTTTAATCCTGGTCCATCTAGGAAACATAATTCTAGTCTACATAATACATGCAACCCTGATAAAACTTCTCTAACAAATTTAGATTAAAAATCCCCAATATACCCATATCCTATCCACCTACGTACACAAAAATCTCTGCTAAACACACCCTTGATTCATTGTCTTTTAGGTCTAGTGAATATGGTCACCCACTATTTCCAACCTAAAGTGAACGCTTTGTTGTATGTGGTGTGAGGCCCAAGCTATTTCAAAATTGAATACAACTTTGACATGAATCATTTGACTAATATTTATCACGTGTAAATTAGTCCCACGAGATCCTCTGTCAATTACCCAGTAAAATCCCAAACTTACTCCATCAATTAGTCGTTACCTTTGACTGGGTTTACCACATGTGGCTGAATTTTCTTCTTTCCCTATAAATAGTTGGGTCAGCGAAGAATGAAAGAAACAAAAAATCATTTACTCTCTTTCACATCCATAAAGCATTCTCTCTCACTACTATACTGTGTTCTTGTTACCTATTATGGGTAATTAAAGTTCAAGCTATTTCTGGCTCCTCAGATTAATTTTTGTATCTTGAAGAGTAGATGTCACTATTTTGCTGTCCCATGATTCATGCTCTAAGAGGTGAAATCTATCCTTAATGGCAATAATTACTCACGCATCATAATGATAGAATTTTGGATATGGATGGTGTATTGCTCACCGCTAAGGCTTTTCTCAACATCTCAAAAATCGAAATGTTTTTTGGAATATCGTTTAAGAGATGGTAAGAAAGAATCTTCTCTACCCTAGATGTTATAGGTATGATATTTTTCCTGTATGAACCCAAACCTAAAGAGGACACTGAAAATTATGTTAGATCAGTGCCAACAAGATTTGTAGGCACACAATCCTTAGCACCTTGGCTATTTGATGTATACTATCCTTACAAAGAGGATAGGAAATTTTGGGAGTCTATGAATTAAAAATATATAGTTGAGGACCCTGGAACTCAAAAGTTTACCATTGAAGAATTTTTTGCACTATCAAATGACCTATGAAAAAAAAATCCAGTTTCAAATAAAAGAATATCATAAACTACTAGAAGACCGCAAGAGTGAAAACATTAAGCTCCAAAAGGAGTTTATTGCTGGAGCTCTGTTCGACGGCTTTCCATTTCACTTTCTTCCATTCCTCCTCGGTTTCAGTCAGCAATGGCTTGATTCCTTCAATTTAATGGGCTCAAACAAATCTTTGAAATATAAGATATCCTTCATTTTAGTCTTTCGGACGGAATAATTTGAGACCGTTAATTTAATCATGGTACATGAAGGTTCCTCCATTTAATTTTTACAAGAAAATTCACACTATCTGATCAAGCAACATGTGCTCTAATATCACTTTGATAGAATGAACTCACACAAACAACGAAATTAATTTTTCTACCCCTCTTTATACAAATTAAGTAGGTGATGTACCAAACACTATCAGCAAAAAATTAAAACAAACAATAAAATCAAACTACAAGCAATACACAAAATTTACGTGGTTCCGCCAAAATCGGGGTATGTCTACGAACTCCGATATCAACCTTTCACCACATCAAATTAATGTTCTTACAATAATCCTCCCTCGAAATAATTTTCTGAGACTCTCAAAATGTCAATTATTCATCACTCGATGATGTTTATTAACAAAAGTAACAAGAATATATTTCACCTGATAGGTCTTGCAAAATATCAATCCAAATAGGTTTTCGACAAAACAAATTGAGCATTGAGTAACCCCTGTCACCAAGGGCGGAGTAAAAAATGTATTTTAAAATGGGCACATTAATAAATTTTTAATTTTTTTAGTAATACTATAGAGGTCTAATTCAATGTAGTAATTGTTTTAATTATAAGTTTCAATGTTAAATGGAGTCTACTTTCAATCAAAAGGTTACATTGAATTACGTTATCAAATTAAATTTAAATAGTATTTTTTTTAATTTTTTAATTGACCATAGAATTTCATAAATTCATATTTATTATAAGGGTTAACTGCAAGTTGCACCCTGAAAGATAGTTTGAATCTCAATTTAGACCTTCAAAGATCAAAAATCTTAATTTGCACCCTCAAAGATAGAAATTTATATCAATGTGCACCCCCAAAGATAAAAAATCTCAATTTGTACCCTCAAAGATAAAAATTTATATTAATGTGCACCCTTAAAGATAAAAAATCTCAATTTACACCCTCAAAGATAAAAATTTATATCAATGTGCACCTAAAATTAAATTGATAAATTATACCTAGATCCCCTCATGCTTGTCAGTTAATTATTTGAACTATTTCACATTTAGAATATTACTCTTATGTCTCATGACGTTTGTGTATGTATAATACGTAACCAATTTTCGTTGATATCTGTTTATATAACCGTTAAAAAATATGATTTTATCCTAATAAAAAATTATAATTTCATATTACCCTTTATTTTGTGGGTCCGATATATTCTAAAGTTCAAAATCAAACTTATCATTTGAATGTCCAATAGAATGTAGATATTTATATAATATTTTTATATCCAACGCAATATATCACTCAATGTGCAACTCTTTATTCTATTAGACATTCAAATGGTAAGCTTGATTTTGAACTTTAAAATATATTGAACCTATAAAATAAAGGATAATATGAAATTATAATTTTTTATTATGATAAAATCATATTTTTTAACAGTTATATTAACAGATATCAACGAAAGGAGTTACGTGTTACGCGTGCACAAACGTCATGAGATGTAGGAGTAATATTCTAAATGTGAAGGGGTCCAAATGTTTAAGTGACAAGTATAAGGGGATCTAAGTATAATTTATCAATTTAATTTTAAGTGTACATTGATACAAATTTTTATCTTTGAGGGTGCAAATTGAGATTTTTGATCTTTGAGGGTGTACATTTATACAAATTTTTATCTTTGAGGGTACAAATTAAGATTTTAACAATCTTTCAGGGTATAATTTGTAATTAACCCTTACTATAATTATACGTAAAAGTTTATTAAACATAAAAGGTTAAAAAATGATTTACATGAGATGAACAAACAAAAAGTAAAAGTAAATTAATTAAAAATTCGTATGAGACAAATTATTATTATTTTACGATTGAATTGGGTTATTGTTTATCATTTAAAAGTATTACAAATCAAGGATATCAACAAATACTTTTTTTATATATACAAAATGTAATAATAATCTTTTATTTATTACCCTGTAATCTATTACATAATTATCCTCATTTTTATACAGTAACAAAATAATCATAGAATTTAAAAAAATGATTGTGATATGTCTAAAACTTATTTGGAAATGTCCAAAATGTGTCTAAAAATTTAAGAATAATAGTAGTTGCATTTAATTCGAAATTTATTTGGTAAGAACCCAATGACTTATGATCATTGGATGAATATTGGAAGTTATTAACTGTGGGGACTCAATATTAGATTTAATATCATAATGTATTAGATTCCAATAATATTATTTAAAAATTAATAATTTAGATAGTGGTCCATCTTAATCGATATAATAATAACACAATAAGGTGGACATAACTTAATATGTTTAAATTTTATTTTAAAAAATAAATATCTTATGTCAAAAAAAAAAAAAAAATTAAGGGTGGGCATATGCCCACTCTGGTCCAAGGGTGGCTCCTCCCCTACCTGTCGTTGCGAACAACAAATTAAAATTTCATCAAAATCAAAACTCTTATATAAGGGTGTTAAAATATGACATGACACAAACACGATACCAAGTTGAGGGTTTTGGTGTTCTTTAAGTCACCACTCATTTCATAAATGAGTAGATCCGACATAACATGTCACGATTAATAAATAAATCAAGCGAGATGAAATCAATAAAAAAAAATACACGTCACAATTCGTTTATATGATGGTTATACACGATCACACACAATATGAATCTGATATGACATGATTCGTTAGATACAAATAAATAAATATGTTATGGGTGGAGTATTTTTTGATACACATGATTTGTATCGAACTCCCCTCTTCCGACATAATTAAAAGACATACTCTTAGATATACATTATTGGATGCACGAAATTTATAATCTAGTCCTCCCATATATTACCCTTCCACCAAATCCTCTGTAATTCTAATATTTCTATGTAATTATCTATTAATGTGTTATAATGATATTTTTAAAATTTAAAATAATTAAGAGAGATGATTAAAAATTTAAATTTAAAGTAGTTTAAAAAAGTGGTGGACGTGGTTATAGAGGATACATGGAATCATTTGATTGGAATGAACTAATTAAATATTTCAAAATTCTAATAATTAGGCATTTAAGGAGGAAAATCTTTTCAAGACTTCTCCTTCTAATTTGATTATTTTATATATGTATAGATAGATATGTATAACATAAATCTTTTCTGATAAATTAAATGTATATTAGAAATAGAAAAATAATGTGTTATTAGTTACATACCATATAGGCATGTATCTTGCACACACCCTCCTATATACACAGGCAAGATATAATTTATAAGCTTCCAAAACAAAGTAAATTACGTTAAAAAAAAAAAACAAAGTAAATCTACAATAGAAATATAAAAAGAATAGGTCATGAGTAACATACCATGTATGACACACACACCCTCTGTATACACATGCAAGATATTGCCTATACCCTTACCCTTTCTATTAAATTAAATCCACGACAGAAATAGAAAAAGAATATGTAACATACCATATATAATGCACACACCCTGCTATGTATATGAATAAATACTTCCTCCGTTTTTAAATATCTGTCGTTTAATGAAATTAAAGCATAATTAATAATTTTTCTTCTAAATTTACCCTTAACTTTTCAATGCATTAGATTAGGTGGAGTGTAAGTGTCTTTCATATTCCTTTCTTTCCTAATATGTATTGAATAAATGTATTTTAGTCTTGTATAAATATTTTTTACTCATATTACAGTTATTTAATAACTTCTTTAATCCCTGTGCAAAATTCTTAAACGACATATATTTAGAAACGGAGGAAGTATTTAACATAGAAACTTCCAAACAAATGAATGTTTACTAGAAATAGAAAAGGAAAATGTCATCAGTAACTTACCATGTATGAGAGACATCCCCTCCTATATATACTTGTAATTGATTTGGTCTATTGAATCTAGCAAAAAAGACAAAAGGCCACTTTCTTTTTTGTGCTTTGAGAATAAACCAATATGGATTCTGTACATGAGATCAAGGATAGGAAGAGATGTGCAGAAAGAAGCGAAGAGATTGAGATAAGAGCTCGAGCTCGGATTCGACAAACTCCGATTGTTTCTGGTGGAAATACTACTTCAGCCAAAACAACGACCCAGATCGCAGAGACAAAGAATAGTAGAGGAAAATTTTCAATTGATGTAATGCCAAAAGAAGTGATTGAACAACTGAGGAGCTTAAACAGTTGGGATGAGTGGCCTTGTCCATGGACTTACGACGAGGAGCAAATGAGGTTGGCACCGATCTGGTACCCGTATATGGATGTCGAACTCAGTCAACTTCATGCAGAGAACGAAGAGATTGTTTGGGATGATGATGTATGGGACTTGAAAGACATCAAGGAAATCCCCGAGAAATGAAAGTGTCTTTGATTTTGCATATGTATTCATATGTGGGAGAAATTATCATTATAAGTTTATTATATATTTGCCTTTTATTATTGTAGATCTTTAATCTGATTTCATGTCAGACATCAAAGCATAATTTGGAAACCTTTTTCGAGATTGTGTTGGTTGAGACAGAGAGCATTGTCTAATCTTCAAATGAACTAAGTCTAAAAGTAAGACCAAAGACTTTGTAACAAACACAGTGGTGAAACTGTTGGCTTGCATCTGAGGGAAAAGTAGGATTAGGCTTTCAATTCCATTGCTTACATTTGAAAAGCTGATAGAAAAGTTAAATCTTTAAAGATCTGATTGTTGCAATAGTGTATGTTTTAAGGAAATGAATTGTACTTTCCATTGAGTACATGGGTTGGGAAGTGGGAACTACACTTTGAAAGACAAGAATTGTCTACTATGTGATACATTGATGAGATTAATAAGTGTAGGTTGCATAAATATTAAGCCATTAAACACGATTAACTAAATAAATCAAGTTAAAATTGTTTGTTTTCAATATAAATTCAAAATAAATACAACCAGATAGCACAGAATCAATCGCAACACAATGGGAGAGGAGCTGGCATGGTGCCCTTGTTGATACAGGAGAAACCCACAACTTTATGTCCGAGGGGAAAGTCAAGCACTTGCAATAAAATTTAGTTGACACAATTCAATAGACACTACCAAATAGACTCAACCGACATATTTTCAATTCAAATATAGGGAGACGAAAGAAATGAATCAGAATCTATCTACGCGTGCAATAAATTTGTGTATCAAATCTTCTATACTAAATGATATAGCACTATATTCAATGATTTACGCGTTATATACATGTACACAGAGAGAACTGAGCAACGAAGCCCTTGTGGGACCAAGAGGGCCTTCCTCCTTCACCCCAACAAAGTTTATAAACTAATTTCTCCGCCTTTTACGCTATCGTGTTAATTAGTAAAATCACCAAACTTGCTCCCGTTATATATTATGGTATTCCCAAATGGGTAGTCCTTTGGTGTAAGATTTATTTTTGAACATCAAATGCTCTAAATTTAACTCTTGTTGGTGACTCTCGGATTTAATTGATATATATAGTTAGTGGGAGTCACATATAAGTTGATTACCTTTAATGAATAGATTCAATGTGATTTTAAAAAGTCTGTGGCTTAAAAGGTTGCATTATACTTGCACGACAATTAGATTAAGAATTAGATAGGCTCCACTAATTGTGTCATCAAAGGCTATAGTTGTTTTATTAAGTTCAGAAGACCTATGCCAGCTACAAATTCAGAAGATGAAAAGAAGATAAAGTCAATCCAACCATAATTGTAATACAAAGTACTAAAAGGAATAACGAAGTTTTTGAAATATTTCGGGTGTTCGGCAAATATGCAATTTGGATTATGTCATCTTTAATTTTGATTTAAATTTTTACTCAAATTTGATTTAATGTTTGAATAAAAAACTTGATTTAATGCAAGACATTACAATGGACAAATTTAAATCTGAAGGAGGACAAACTAAAATTCAAAGTTGGACAAACTCAAATTAAAAGGAAGATGAAATATGATAATTAAATCTTTTCAAAGAAATCCCCACCAACTTCCTTGTTCATGTTTATCATGTCATCCTTGCAATTCTGGTTGTTTTCTTTGCTATCATCCCTAATTTGGTGGAATAGCTCAATGGTTCTATTCTTATATACATTCTCGCAAGATAGAGTTGTACGGTTTATCAAATCTTTGAATTGGAAGATCTTCCTTCTCATCGTTATCTTCTACTCTAACAATTATACTGTTCACAAATTTACCCTTTACAAACTAGTGTAACGTGGTACTTAGTTTAATGAAAGTTAATTTACTAAAATATTTTTAAATCATGCTTATCTAACACAGTTTCAACATGTAAAAATTTAGCATTGTGTATGACCATTTCTAGCAAGGGTGGTCCAAAGCAAATTGAGGGCTAAAGCGAAAATTTTACATGATACCTTATTTAATATTTTAAGAAAGTAAATTTTGTTAACTATTATTTGGCGTTTTATAGAGAGTTGCAGTATGATTTATTTTCATATTTTAGTGCTTTTGGGATTGGGCAGAATTAGATAAAAAAAATTGTGTGCAATTATGAAATTTGAATGAAATTTTAAAGAGACAACAAGAGAGTAAGAGAGGAGAAAAAACCAGAGCAAGTCAATGAGAATTTGAGGGGGAGAAAAAGTTGGAAATATGTGGTAAGAGTAGAGAAAAAAATAGTGAAAAAAAATTTGAGAGAAATTGCTACTTTTATAGTTAAAAATTGTTACTTTTAAATTTTTTTGGAAGGTTTTGTTATATTTTAGAATTTTATATATGTAAGACATTATATAGACCTATGAAAATATTGTTACATTTTTAAATTTTCTATAAAGTTTTAGATAGATTTCTGAAATATATTGGGTCTTATATAAACATGATTCATCATCTTTGGAGGACTTTTAGGAAGTTTAGCATTTTAGAATTATTTATTATTTTATTTCCATGTAATTATCATGCATTAGAATTTTTTTAATTTCATAATTATTACAATTAGATTTCATCGAGAGATAAAGTACATATGTCTACCCTAACTATGTGTAATTTAAATTTTAATCAATAAAATTCTCTCGTACCATCAAGGTTCGCCAAAAAAAAAAAAACAAACTTGGTCTGTTCAAAAGGATCTCAAAACATGAAGCTGACCTAATGACTAAAAATTAAATTAGAGCTCGACTGAAAATTAAATTAGAGCTCTAAGAGACTATTTTAATGCTTAGACCTGCTATGTCTCCTCTCATTCAAATGATCGAAGTATTTGTGCATCTTATAACAATTGTAGTCTCTGTTTGCGTCTCATTATCGTGTTTTCGTCTATGAAACCGATTAAGTGAGACAAATTAATTAATGGATCACGCGTAAAGAATAAATGTAATATGTGTTACTCCATATTTTATGCATTTTTTAAATTTATCAAAAATAATGCGTGGACCGTTACAAGGGATATTGTCATAGTAAAGATGTTCAATGTTATAACGTGATGTCGCATAATTTTTATTTTTAATAATTTTGGCATTTAATATATAATAAACATTAGATATGTGTTATTTCATAATCATACTATATGAGTGCAATTGTTCAATGGTAAAATCCATAGGAATTAAAAATATACATAAATCATCATGGCTACAAGTACATATTTTTTAACAAACAGATCTACACATCCATTTGTATCTCTTGTCTTCTCTTGCTTGAACCACACTTTTCGGAACATAATATATTATTTCATTACTATTTTTATGTTCTTCTTATAACTTTTTATGATCCATAACTTATTTATATATGTAACTCTCACCTCCTGTTTTGTTGTGTTTTACTTTCTCTGATAATAACTTTATCTAATTGTTTTTTATATTAATTAGTTTTTTGATTGTGGATCCTTTATGAGAATGAATAATTTAATTAGTTGATGTTTTTGTATTAAAATGAGAAAAAATCAAGTTTGAGATAAATAAAAAATGTGTTTGATTTATTTTAACTTGTGGAACAAAGATATACTTATTATAATATTTTATTAAAGTATTAACCTTTTTTTGTCCTTTAATAAATATGTATGTGTAATGTATATTTGTGAGGTGTACTGCACTTTTAAACCTAAATTCTAAATTTTATTTGACTTAATCTTTTAGAAGTTTTTTTGTTAAACTAAATTATAATGAGTTTTAATTTTTGATCTATACTAAATTATTGAACTTTTAAAATTTGGGGCCTTTTTTATGTGTGGGCCTAAAGCCCGTGCTTTTTCCACTCCATTAGCCGGCCATGATTTCTAGATGCGTTGAAGGTCATCCTGCATGTGTGTGTGACTAGACTATCAAAATTTTACGTGATGAAAAACCAGTTGAACAAAATAATAGACAAATGCTCAATAAAAAAAGGAGTGTACAGATATGTAATGCTACTCGAACCCTTAAAAATAAGTCGTTGAATTGAAAAACTAATGAAATACTGAAACACCCTGCGAATTAAGCAAATTACTACTAAGCTACAACTAGTTGGGCATCTAAGGGTTACTTGGAGGGTTGTTTGGAGGATTGTTTGGGGCCATGTTGTGTACAACATAATCCAAATTCATAGGAGGCTCAGTATAAGTCATATTGGAAAAACCAAACTGTGAAGATATTTCGCCATTATCAATATTTGGAATGCTCCAAATGTCGTCTTGAAATCCTTTTAGCTTGGAGACACAAGCATCTTCTTTGAGATATTTGGGCATGGAAGTGTTCTCTGTGGGATACACAGGAAGGCCAAAATAAGTTGGCTGTGGTCCATAATTGTAACTAGGCTGAAGATGACCATTGAACTCGACCATGTTTGAGAGAGAAGCATCCATAAAATGAGGAATTTCGGTAAGAACATTTTGCAGAGGAGATTGCTCATCGTTGTCATACATGTTGATAAATCCATTCATGTCATTGTAATCGTAAGTCAATCCCTCGAGATGGCTGTTGTTGACAGAATTTCCATCTACCAACTCTTTGGCATATCCAACAAGCTCACCTTCACGATCTCGTTTTCGATTTTTGGGGGATGTATCAGCTTTCTTATAGATCCTACATAAAACCCAATCATCAAGCTGCAAGATCAAGAATAAAACACTAAGAGTTAGTAACAATGATTAAAGGAAACAAGGCCATGAGGAATTATGAAAGTGAAATAGAATTTTACCCTCATGCTGTTTCCACCACTTCTTTTCCTGNCCATTTGTATCTCTTGTCTTCTCTTGCTTGAACCACACTTTTCGGAACATAATATATTATTTCATTACTATTTTTATGTTCTTCTTATAACTTTTTATGATCCATAACTTATTTATATATGTAACTCTCACCTCCTGTTTTGTTGTGTTTTACTTTCTCTGATAATAACTTTATCTAATTGTTTTTTATATTAATTAGTTTTTTGATTGTGGATCCTTTATGAGAATGAATAATTTAATTAGTTGATGTTTTTGTATTAAAATGAGAAAAAATCAAGTTTGAGATAAATAAAAAATGTGTTTGATTTATTTTAACTTGTGGAACAAAGATATACTTATTATAATATTTTATTAAAGTATTAACCTTTTTTTGTCCTTTAATAAATATGTATGTGTAATGTATATTTGTGAGGTGTACTGCACTTTTAAACCTAAATTCTAAATTTTATTTGACTTAATCTTTTAGAAGTTTTTTTGTTAAACTAAATTATAATGAGTTTTAATTTTTGATCTATACTAAATTATTGAACTTTTAAAATTTGGGGCCTTTTTTATGTGTGGGCCTAAAGCCCGTGCTTTTTCCACTCCATTAGCCGGCCATGATTTCTAGATGCGTTGAAGGTCATCCTGCATGTGTGTGTGACTAGACTATCAAAATTTTACGTGATGAAAAACCAGTTGAACAAAATAATAGACAAATGCTCAATAAAAAAAGGAGTGTACAGATATGTAATGCTACTCGAACCCTTAAAAATAAGTCGTTGAATTGAAAAACTAATGAAATACTGAAACACCCTGCGAATTAAGCAAATTACTACTAAGCTACAACTAGTTGGGCATCTAAGGGTTACTTGGAGGGTTGTTTGGAGGATTGTTTGGGGCCATGTTGTGTACAACATAATCCAAATTCATAGGAGGCTCAGTATAAGTCATATTGGAAAAACCAAACTGTGAAGATATTTCGCCATTATCAATATTTGGAATGCTCCAAATGTCGTCTTGAAATCCTTTTAGCTTGGAGACACAAGCATCTTCTTTGAGATATTTGGGCATGGAAGTGTTCTCTGTGGGATACACAGGAAGGCCAAAATAAGTTGGCTGTGGTCCATAATTGTAACTAGGCTGAAGATGACCATTGAACTCGACCATGTTTGAGAGAGAAGCATCCATAAAATGAGGAATTTCGGTAAGAACATTTTGCAGAGGAGATTGCTCATCGTTGTCATACATGTTGATAAATCCATTCATGTCATTGTAATCGTAAGTCAATCCCTCGAGATGGCTGTTGTTGACAGAATTTCCATCTACCAACTCTTTAGCATATCCAACAAGCTCACCTTCACGATCTCGTTTTCGATTTTTGGGGGATGTATCAGCTTTCTTATAGATCCTACATAAAACCCAATCATCAAGCTGCAAGATCAAGAATAAAACACTAAGAGTTAGTAACAATGATTAAAGGAAACAAGGCCATGAGGAATTATGAAAGTGAAATAGAATTTTACCCTCATGCTGTTTCCACCACTTCTTTTCCTGGGAGGCTCATCTACTCTATATTCATGCATGATCCAATTAGTCTTGTTCCCCTTAGGAGGTCTTCCTTCATAGAAAACCAATGCCTTCCTATATCCAACTGTGACACCCTTACATTTCACGAGCTTATCAGCTCCAGTGGCTTTCCAATAACCATCGCCAGCTTTTCGATCTGGTCGGCTTCCATTTCGATACTTTCGGTCCCTTGGAGTGAAGAAGTACCATTCCTTTTCACCTACTACCTCGTATTTCTCTATAAATAAAATGGCAACACCAAGCAAAATAAAAGAAAGTTTAAAAATATGGAAAAAGGAAGGGTTTGAAAAGGAATAATAGCTTTGCGTTGAAAATAATCACATGAAGACAATGTGTATGGTAGGACAGGCTAGCCATTGTGTGAGATGGTCACACTTGTTTGTGACTCATGCATATAGACAAGGGTTGCAACGGTTTGAATTCAACCCTCTCCTAGTAAGAATTAGTCTATTTTTTTCGATAAGTAAGATGAAATTTCATAAACCAAAAGGAAAAACATATGCAAGGTGAATTAAAGGGATGGGTGATCTTCTAGACGGTTGGACAAAAGAACCACCATCCCGTTGCAAAAGGAACAAAAGATTTCAAGAAAGGAGCAAACAAAGAAAAACAAAAAACCTACTGATATTTGGTGGTGTTTGATTTCTAAACTGTCTTAATCTTATGCTTATACTGTCAAAATCACTCAATTCATATACTAAAAAACCTACTGATAGATAAAAAAAGCTTTTGAAGAAAAGAAATAAACTTGTCTACAAAGAACTCGCAGTCAAAAAAATCCTAATGCTATTCGTCAGTAATAACCTCAAAATATAGTGGCAAATAAAATTTACCCTGAGGCCCAGGCCTCAACGTGGTTCGTAGAATTTTCTTAAGAGACTAAGCCAAGAAAGAAGCAAACCCAACCCGTGAATAAGGAGGTCGATTGCTTCTTTTTTTAGTTATTTTTAAAAAAATATAGAGTAATATTATGTTTATCAAACTTCCATTCTAAATGATGCAATATAGTTTTTCTCCATATGCCTGTATTTTTTTTTGTTACCCCATATCAGATTCACTAGCTAGCTCTAGCACAAAAAGGGACAAACATATTAACTATCAATATTAGGACACTTATTGTTAAAAACATTATATATCCGAAGATCATTTACACCACATTACATGCCTTGAAAAAATACAGTTTCCTTTGAAAAATACACACACACACAATCTCGCAGGAACTAAACAAAATACAATTGTTTCCAACAGAAATCTTCACCTTTATAAAACTGCAAGCCTAGCTAGGTGACAAAACTATCGGAAACCACATCCTTTTGCGTTCATATGCATACAATTACACCCAAATTAAATTACAAAGAACAGAATAAAAGAAAGAATCTCACGACAAAATTAGAGAATCCCACAAATACTTACCACTAAACCACGCCGACGATAGTCCATTAAAAAAACACACAACTCCAAGACCACAAAAAAAAAAAAAAAAAAAAAAAAAAAGCAAACAAAGAGGAAAAATCAAAGACTCTCTAAGATTTGATAAAAAAATTTGGAGATTATTCAATGACGGAGATTATTCCACGTCATTTAAAATAAAAGATTTGATAAAAAAAATTGGTATATAAAGCATTTTCCAAAAATATAATTCCATTGTCTTCATCTAAGACTCTCCAAAGTCAAACAAAAACGTTAACTTCCAGACTCTCTCTCACACACACATACACACAAATTTTTTTTTTTTGGTCAATCACACAAATTGTAAAGTAGTGGAATTCCCGGTTCCCTATCTCAAAAGAAAACTAACCCAAAATTAAAAGAAACCCGACAAAATACCAAGTTTCAGAAGGTTAAAAAAACAAAAACAAGTGAAGGGGGATAGAAAAAAAACCAGCAAGTCCTTGGGGATTATGATCGGAAAGGTTGATCTCCTTTATCTTGTTATGTGGAAGCGATTTGTTCATAACTTTTCTCGCCAGGTAGTGAACAATAAGCTCATCATCGTATGGACAAAACCGATATCCGGGTGGGAGTCTGAAAGAATTAACATCAACATAGTCTTGGTTAGTACTGATACTACAATAATTTCCTTTGGTATTTCCATTGTTTGGTACAATGGATAAAGCTTCACACTGTTCTTGTTGAGTTATAGGGGTTTGATGGTTCTGAGTTTTGACAGAGGCCTCCACGTTCGGCTGGGTTTTCTCATTGCCCTCCATAGTTGTGGACTTTGAGAAGACCGTGAACTCTTCAGGTTGAATTGAAGAGTTCTACTTTTTTTTTTTTGAACAAAGAAGAGTTCTACTTGGATACAAAGAATGAATGAGGCAGTCTGTTTTGAGAGAGAGATTGTTTTTATAGAAAAATAAATTGGAGATATATCAAAACCGACAATCAGTTAACTAACAAGATTTGCTGAAAGTTATCATAACGAACTCTTGAATTGATTGGGCAAATGGCACTTTGCCCCCCGAAAGATTGAAAAAATTTCAATTTGCACCACAAAAGATTAATTATTTCAAATTACACCCTCAATGTTAATATTTGGTGACAATCATGTAAAAACACAGACTCAATTCCCCCTTTTTTTAAAACAAGTAACTATCTTTGCTACCCGGATTTATCCATGTTTTATTGTTTAGCCCCAACCCAAAAAAAAAAACCAGTGTGTTAAACAACCAGAGACCGATGAAATTCCCTTTACAAACCCAAAACTTTGCAACTTCAGAGCAAAATTTTCCAAATTTTACAAATAGACGGAACAATTTAACAATGAGTTGAAGTTCAGATTTAGTTTTTTTTTTTTTTATTGTCTTACCTTGTGCTCCTCCGAGTTCGTGAAGTGCATTCACAAATCGCCGGGATAATTCCGGCGACCAACAACGCCTCTGTTTCTTCTGCTGTGGGTTGCTGTGTCCTGAATCAAAGCAGTTCAAATTCAAATCAATTGAACCACCCATTTTGTTCACCGGAATGGAGAGAGATAAACCATCAAGAGATGAAGAAATATCCTTCAGTTTCTTCAATGGAAGAACAGATGCCTTTCCCCTGCTCCTTTTGTTACATAACTGATCTGAGTTCTTAGTTGCAGAGCCTTTCTCTTCTCCATTTCTCTGAAAAATCGAAAAACCCAAAAGAAATTATAAAATACCCAAATTAAATTATCGATCTTTAGCGGGGCCGGCTCAACACCATTAAAAAAAAAAGAGAGAGAATTACACTCACACCTCCTAAAATTTGTCACTTAATCACTCAGACTCTTTGACATTTGAAGTATTACATTCAAACCTCCTGAAATTTGTACGCGCGTAACACTTAGACCCTGCTATAAATATATCTATTAATAAATTATATTTTGAGTCCTTGAAGTTTGTAAACACATATTACTTAGACCCTTTAAGTTTAAAATATTATATATAGACCAAAAATACTTCAATTAAAGATAGAATACTAAATATTTTAACTTTTATAATTAAAATTCATATTCTATTGTATCATTTATTGAAATAAAATAAATATTCAATATTCAATATTCAAAATTTTCTTAAAAAATCGTAATTAGTATATAATTATATTGTTTATTAAAATTTAATTTGGTCATTTAAACAACCAAATTAAAATATCAAACTATCTCAATTGAAGTTAAAAGATATTTTGTTCATTACAATTTAATCCCTTATTTAATTTTTTTAGTTTTATTCTAATATATATTATAATTGTATACTAACTATGTTTTTTTTTTAAATTAGATTTTTATTTTTGATTTTATTTAAATAAATGACATAATAGAACATGAATTTTGATTGTAAAATTCATGTTCTATTAAGAATGACTTAGACCCCTTATTTATTTTTTAGTTTTATTCTAATAGATAGTATAATTGTATACTAATTATAATTTTTTAAGAAAAAATTGAATTTTTATTTTTGATTTTATTTCAATAAATGATACAATAGAAAATAAATTTTGATTATAAAATTTAAAATATTTGATATTCTATCTTTGATTGAAGTATTTTTAATCTAAGTATAACATTTTAAATTTAAGAAGTTTAAGTATTATATGCGTACAAACTTCAAGGGGGTCTAGATGTAATTTATTAATAGATATATTTACAATAGGGGTCTAAGTGTTACTCACGTAGAAACCTTAAGAGATTTATGTGTAATATTTCAAATGTTAGGGAGTCTAAGTGATTAATTGACAAACGTCAGGGGGTCTGGGTATAATTCTACCTTAAAAAAACGGTAATAGGATGAGAGTACCTTTTTCAGAATTTATTTAGCTTTAAGTTCCACTTCCAAACTTATCCTCTTTTAAGTCTTTTATTTCATGACTTATTTGTCAATAAGTACACAATTTAAAACATTTTTAAATTCTTTTTGAATTGTAGTCCATATTTATCTCTACCATAAATAGTTCATACCTAATAGACAACTTTATATTTCTAATATCTAAATATTAGAATTGAGACTTTTAAAATTCTTTTTGATATGTGTGTATCATTTCAATTTTAAAATTTCAAATCATATTCTTCCATTGTATCTTCTTCCCGGTTCAAGAAGCTGCTATTGTATTTCTTCTTCACCAGTTTAAACATTTTTCTCTTTGTATTTTTTCTTCACCTATTCAAGAATATTATTTACCAAACGGGACGCCATTAATCTGTAAGTATTCAAGATTCCGGCATTTAGCATCTTCATGAAATTTTCAAAATTGTGGAGCATTAAATTTTATATTATTTTTATTTTATTCTGCTAGAATTTTTCAAAATAAAATAAACCATAATTTTTGTTGGTCATTTAATATTTTCAATGTTTAATATATTTTTCCATTCTGAAAAGATAAATGAAACTCTCATGCTAAAATGATTATGATTTTTTTGGATTGATATTGTACGGTCACTACCCCCTCTGTATTTTTTCTAGAGAATAGTGAAATTCCTGCATTGTCGTGGACGTAGGCAAATTATCGAACCACGTAAATTATGTGTTGTGTGATTGTTTGAATTGTATTTTTATCGTTCTTTTCATTAATTTCACTTTATTGTCATCGTTTGATTTCACAACAGCTTCCGTACAGTGCATTGTCTCCTCCTTCAATCTCACAATTGCCGTAGACCCAAAAAAAAAATATCGAAAAAAAACTCAAAAACAAATTTTACAAAAATTTAATTCTACCTATTATGACAGAGAAAGAGAGAGATGAACTGACCATCGTTTAATCTGGCCGCGGCTCCATCGATTGGGTCTGTGTATTTTTTCAAAGGGGAATTAGGTATGTGTGTTTTTACATGATTATCCTTCAAGTTATCACATCAGGTATCACATGCATCTCACGTGATTGTTTGGATTAACAGCAAGTTTGACGTCCGTCAATCTTGAGGCCACATTGTAATCAAATATTAACATTGAGGGTGCAATTTGAAACAATCAATCTTTTATGGTGTAAATTAAAAAAATTTCAATCTTTTAAGAGGTAATGTGTCATTTGCCCAAATAATAATCATCGTTTAGCCTTACTAAATACATGTGATTACGAGTGTCCATTAACGGATAAAAACTATGATATTTTATCTTTCAACTCGATATTTTGAGAAAGAATTTTGTTAGCCAATTTTATCCGATCAAGTATACTATTCCTACCCGAATTCCGTCCAAAATAAACAAGTAGGAAATCGGGTAAAAAATTGGATGAACACATATTTTTTAGTTATTAATTTTTGGATTATTTTAATTGAATTAAATAATTTACACTTATTAACCAACACAATAAACAAATAACACCAAAAAAAAACACAATGAATTTAATAATACATAAATAATCTATATCAATATCTATACTATTTATATATCTATATCTATATTACTTATAAATTTATAGCTACATCTATATCTATTTATAGTTATTATACTTATAAATGTCAGCATGTATGAAAAACTTTTGATTTTCTATATCACCCTTAATTATTACCATAAAGTCAATTATACCCACATATTTTTTAGTTTTTTATATCTATTTGACTTCCAAAATATTAGTTAGATAAACTTTATCAAAATATTACCTAGATATGACTTGGTAGGTAAACTTTATCTCTAAATTCTTTCTTTTTCATTCAATTCTACAAACTCTATTAGAATTCTAATACCACATATTGGTAATTTTTAGGTCCTATTTGACTTCCAAAATATTAGTTAGATAAACTTTATCAAAATATTACCTAAATATTCATCAAAATATTAGGTAGATAAACTTTATCTCTATAACTTCATAAATAAACTTTATCTTTAAATTCTTTCTTCTCCATTCAATTCCACAAACTCTATTAGAATTGCTCGGTGGTCTTTTGATTTTGCGGTCGGTGGATTCAAGTTTATCTCACAAGAATGCTTTGCAAAGGTGTATCGAGCATGCAAAGCTTTGGCTTTTGAAGTCTAATCAGCCCATTGAAGCAAATTCAGACATTACCTGTATGAATTAGTTCTTCCAATTTGTCAATTTACAAATTTGGGGATTTCCTTATGTTGTTTAATTGATGGTTTATTTTGTAGATTCTAGGTTGAGAGATCTTGAAAGATTTTCAAGCTAGTTGCAAAAAAAGAACTGGAAGAACTTGTCCAGTTAATTTCAATGCAAAAGTCAAGAGTTAATGCAAAGGTCAGTGTATCAATTACCATTGAAGCAAATTCAGCCATTACCTGTTTGAATTAGTTCTTCCAATTTAGCAATTTGCAAATTTGAGAATTTCCTTATGTTCTTTAATTGATGGTTTATTTGTAGATTCTAAGTTGAGAGATCTTGAATGATTTTCAAGCTAGCTGCAAAAAAAGAACTGAAAGAGCTTGCCAAGTAAATTTCAGTGCGAAAGCCAAGAGTTAATACAAAGGTCATTGTATCAATTACTATTACTCTCACTATTATATCATATATTTGTTTTTAAGTATTTTGTATGGTTCTTTGCATGTTCAACTATTTTCTGGTATTATGTTTCTAAATCATAGTATATTACTTTTTACATGCAAAATTTTTTAATGGGTTGGAGTATTGTTGAACCAATACTGTGCAAACCAGGTTTTTTTTGAATTGATAGTTTATCAATTCCTATGTTTTAGTTTATTAATTCTTATGTTATGTGGCACTTAATTTTTCTTAATTTAATGTCAAGCAGCTTTCTAAGAGATTGGTGTGGCAGGTCAAGTATTCGGGATAATTGAGGTTAATTTATTAATTCTTATGTTTTAATTTATTAAATTGGTATCGCAAGTCGAGTATTTGACATAATTGAGGTTAGTTTATTAATTCTTATGTTTTAATTTATTAATTCCTATGTTTTAGTTTATTAATTCATATGTTAATTTTAAAATTTTCTATGTTGGTATTTCTTTATTTTATTATAACAGGATAAAATATAAATTGCCTTATAAGTTGTAACTATCACATTCTTTTAATCTTGCTCTATATATTATCAAATTGACAAAAAAGTTTGATAGAAATCCTAGGCCCACATGAATACCAAGAAATACATGGAAGAACTAAAAGTGTATAATAATGTGGAATATTCCAGTCGTTTAGGACTTCATGTAGAAAAGATTATACTTTTAATGCTAGAAGAAATAGTCTAAATACCCACTATAAGAAATTTCCAAAAATCCGGTTGTTTGACAAAAATAAATGTCCCCAAGAAATGTATACCGGAGTTTTTCTCGATGAAAAATAAATGTTGACTTTTTGATTGGAGTCCAATTATTGGATAAAATTTCATGAGTTTAAACCCCTGGTAAAGCGCCCTCAAAATTAACAAACACGAGTAATTAATTGTCGACAAAACCTAGATAAATGATAAATTAAATACTCAAAAATTTATATAATAAATTAATAATTAAATTTAGTAATAATTAAATATAGAAACATAAAAGACAATAAACTATTTTAACAAAATTAAAGAAAAAACTAATCTCCAAAAAAATGTTCAATTGTTATGTTAATAACACCTATTTTATCCCAAAACTAAGTATTAACTAAACTTTATCTCAAAATTCAAATCATATCTAATCAATTTTATTAAGTTGGTTAATTTTGTCCTGAAATTCATGCAAAATCTAATTGATTTTATTAATTAAATCAGACGTCGCAAATCTAGATTGTAAAAATTTAACTAATTAAATTAAATTTATCTCTAAATTCAAATCAATTCAATTAGGGTAAATTACATACAGACCCCCTAAAATTTGTCACTTAATCATGTAAACTCCCTCATATTTAAAATATTACACTCAAATTTGCTAAAATTTGTGCAATGTAACACATAGTCATAGATCCTTCCATCAGGGTCTGTTAGTATAGTCGTTAAAATTACATGATGTGGTGATAATATGAAAAACAAAATTCCCAAACTACCCCTTCTTCTTGATACCCCTTTATCCGGCAAAATTACAATAAAGTTGAAATAAAAGAAGAGCCATTTGGGTTACCGGAAGAAATCCTAAAAATTACAAGATCCAAGGGTTGACGGATTCCCTTAATCTTTGCCAAAAACCCACTGCCCTCCTGAAGTGGGAGCCATGTGAATTGCAAAATCTATTGCTAGATTGACTCCACTGAGGTTTTTTTATCCTTGGAAACCCATGATCAAGGTAAATAATCCTTCATTAATGCCCTCAATATTCATTTCTTCATTTAATCCAAAAATTTTTGCATGACAAAATCAACCAAAAGTAGTCCCTCTTCATTACTGTTACCTTAAACACAGCAAAATATGGAATTCGAGAATACACAATGCCTCATAACATGTCATAAGTACTTATTTAATTAACAGCCACTCCAAAGGGAAATTTTACCTCCACTGTGATTCTCATCCAACCACCAAAAAGCTTGTCTATAAACATCTAACTTCATTGGATCCATAAAATATAATAACCATCTTTCATCACATAAAAATGATAAATCAGGAATTTCATCTTCGCTTTGAATTAGGGACTCTGAATCCTCTGGACCTAGATTTGTTAAGTTTCAACTCAAAATTCTAGGCCTCCATTTTCATACCCTGTCCAATTTTCAGAAATTGGTTTTGATATGGCTATGGAGGCAATGGCATTGGTGGAGGAAAAGATAGAAAAGGGAGATTGATGCAAGGTGTGTAGTGACAGTGGTGGGGACATGGAGGAAGAGCAGAGTAAGGATTGGAGCCATGGATGGAGGGGGGGGGGGG
>CAUOFW020004269.1:340272-372962 GCA_963454935.2 Ilex paraguariensis | reverse complement strand
CGTGGGGGGGGGGGGGGGGGGGAGAGAGAAAGAGAGGTGGGAGATATTGTTTAAATTAGAGCTGAAAAATGAATTAAAAAGCTTTCGAGGAAAGCCGTGAGACACAAATATATATAAAGGCTAATTAATTTGATTAGTGTACTTTCAAGGAAAGCCTTGCTTTTGAGAAAAGTTGTCTCAAGAACTGTCGAGGGGGATGAGTCTAAGCCCGCAAGGGAGTCACCTAGGGAGGTAACTCAACTTCTGTGATTGAGGATCCCATGAAGGAAGTTCAATGGATAGAAACAATTTTATATTGCGTGACTCATTAACACCGTTGATGAGAAAATATCCTAAGAGGAGATATTTTTATATTCATCCCTATGGCAGAGGTGCATATGTAGTGTGACAGTAAGGAAGGGTTTTACCCTGAATGAGACCGAGGCAGGAACACTCTTGCAGGGTATTGTGCACATATACCCTTGGAGGGCTCACCTAAGTGAGAGTAGTCGCGAAGCCGCGACTATGAGAATTGAGCTATTTCTCTAGAAGCTCTCATGAGAATCAAGATCAAGTGCAAGGTTATTAATAGCACTGACCCGCGAATCTTGACCAATATCAATAATGTGTGTGTGACATGTTGAACTCTGGTTCAAAGGATCTAGTTCAAGCCTTTGGTCACTATGATTCTTCAGAGGAAAACTATCAATACTAAGTGGGGTTCAAGTCCGAAAGACATCTACACCTATTGCACAGTATAATAGTTGTCCATATTTTCTATATTAAAGTATATACAAAATATTTGAGATGCATTGAAGTTTTAAAAACTTGTGGGGAATTGTAAGAATTAAATTAAGTTTTTAAAATTTTTCATTGAATATCCACTTTAATTGAGTTTAAATAGTTTCAGTTACATATTTTTTAATTGAGTTTTGAATTTTCAGTTACATATTTTTATCTAATTTATTGTGTATATTAAAGAATAAAAATTAATCATATTAAAAATAGTTTTAAAGGCTATGTGTGTAAGTTACTAACCTAATGGATATATAAGTGACTTTGAGATAGCTTTTTGCTTGACAACGAAATAAACACTCTAGAGACTTTCCAATTACTTATTTCAATTTTTTTACACTTGACCTACTTTTTCAATTATCATCTATTAGCTTACTTTTTGGGCAACTTCAATTCGAGTCAGATTCACTCCTTCCTTCCAGTGGGCGTGACTATAGAGGAGGTGCTACTACAAGTGTCCTCACGGGGGAGGCTCAGTTGTTTTAAGACAGTGTTCACACGACTCTCAGACTCGCAAGTCAGCTCTTTCTAAATTATAGTATCTATTTTATTATATTCTAAATTGATTGTTATTTTATGTTTATTTGTATATTCTTGTCTGAATATTATTTTGTTAAGTAAAATTATGTATAATTATGCTAATTTCCCCAATAGAAGGAAGAGATAGAAAAGGGAGATTGATGCAAGGTGTGTAGTGACAGTGGTGGGGACATGGAGGAAGGCAGAGTAAGGATTGGAGCCATGGATGGAGGGGGAGAGAGAGAGATGAGGTGTAGAGGGCGTTGGAGTACTGGTTGAGCTGAAAAGGGAGAGAGAGAGAGAGAGAGGTGGGAGATATTGTTTAAATTAGAGTTTGCATTTAAGTTTGGTTTGAGGGTTTGGTTTCGGGTGTGGATTTGTTAAGTTGGGATTGATTGTGTTAATTTTCTTAATTTTAATTAATTTCAGCAAAATTTTTTAATTTTTCATTGTTCATATTCTGTTATAGAATTATAAATAAAAATTGTATGTTCCAAAAATTCGTTATTTTAACTATAAGAAAAAAAAATTTAAAAAAATACTTAAAGTTAAGTACTTAATACACTCTGTAATCAATTTCATTAAACTTAATTTTTCATTACTCATATTCTATTATAGGATTACCACAACTTACAATCATATACAGAAAAACTTTAAATTGACAGATCTTAATTTTTCATTGCTCATAAAATATTCTATCATGGGGCAAGTGAGAACTGAGACAGAGCAATGGTCCCAAATGCAAGCAATGTTGGGGCAAGTGAGAGAGGAGATGGAGATGGAAGAAGTGCATGCTTCTCGTGATTTTTGGGAAAATCAAGCATTAGATTGCAATTATGAAATCATGTTTCATTAGGTAACACTCCACAGGTTTCTTAATTTGGGCGACCTGCTATGCTCGGTAAATTCTTTTGGATTTGTTGGTTTCTTATACCATGTTGGGCTTTGTTAGGTGCAAGAATGGAGACAGAAAGCTCTCACATTTGAAACCAAGGCCAACGAGCTGCAAACAGAAATATCTGCAATTAAGGGGGAGCTCGAAAAATTGAGGATGGTGGAAAACAAGGAAGCAACGACAACCACAGATTTGCCTCTGGTTTCCCTAGGCAAAGAACGTGAAAAAGAGAAGCATGTACTGCATTGTGACTTGAAGGAAAATCATCACACTAATGACAAAGAAAGCAAGAAGAAGATTGCCAACCAAAAGTCGAGGGTCGAACAAACCAGGGAAATACTGACAACTAGAAATTTGCCACCAATCTCCCTTGGCAAACAGATTGAAAAGGAGAAGCGTATACTGATTCTTCGCTTCAAAACAGGAATGCTTTTCAAACATTGGATGGAGAGAGAGAGAGAGAGAGAGTGAGAGTGCACAAATGCCTCATACCAAGTAAAAAAACCAGGAGGCTTGTAACATTTTCATTATATCAACTGTATGAGTACTTGGTCGAGAAACTGCTTACATTGCCACTCAAAGTCATGTACTGAATATTAATGTAAGATTTATTTAATTATTAATTTTCATTGATGTTATTATTGTGTTTTATATTTGGGTTGTTACTATCCGTTGGGCATTTAAAACCCATAATGGTTGTATGAACCCGCTGCCTATATAAGGTCACTGGTGTGGTGGTGATCTTCTGAAAAAACACATGTAACAATTAACATATTGCTCTTTCACAAATAGCCCCACAAGTTTTAGAGTCTTTGTTTATACACACTTACAAATCTCACATTTGATTATTTTTTTCATCCTTCATCTTATGTACCATTTTTCTTATAACTCAATATACCTATTTTATATACATATTATTCTTGAGTTTTGGAAAATTTCGATAGTGTCGGGTTCACCCCACTCTTCCAGTGGACGTGACCCCTAAGGAGTTGCTATTATGATAGTTGGATTTTGGAGCTGTATATGTCTATTAATGCTTTCATGTGGAGAGACGTAACTGATTATTGGGGAAAATAGCATAATTTTATGATATTAATTAATGAGTCACTTATAAAAAACTTAAAACAACAAGAATACCAATCAAATATATGATACTATAGCAAGTGATTAAGATTGTATAAAATACACAATAATAAATTAGAAAAAGCTTGCATGTTTATCCTCCACACGAAAAAGTAAATTCTGACAATGATTTTTACTTTTTAGAGCTAGGTGTTTGACTGTAGTATCGAAAAAAAAAAATTGAGATTGTGTCAGTTATCGCTTCGCTTCTTGAATACTTATATCAGTTTTTGGGTGTAGCCTACCAATTTTTGGGGTGCACTTATATTTTGGGTTTTCTTAACGCAATATTGAAAAGTGAAAAAGTGGTATCATAGCCAGACCTTTTTTCCTTGAGAGTATTGTTATAAGTTTCTGCCAAAAATTGCATTGCAATTGCTTTGACAGGAGGCCATTTGTCAAGTATTTTCTCTGCCTTTTTATTCTAAGGTGATCTCAAGACATGCAAGCATTATGACCATGTTTGGTTTGTGTTTCAAAAAAAATATTCGAAAATTATATTTGAGAAAATTAAAAAAAACTGTTTTTAGTGTTTTTTGTATTGCAAAACTTGTTTAGTTATATGATTCTAAAAACAGTTCTATAGAATAAAAAATAATAAAATTTGCTTGAACAAAAACCTAGAAAATAATGAAAATATGAAAAATGTGGCGGTGGGAGTGTGGTGATCAAGATGGTGGTGGAAGTATGGGGGTGGTTTTATTTTTTAAATTCTAAAAAAATAATTTCTAAAAACACACAAAACAGTTCTAACTTGTTCTCTAAATTTATTCAGTTTTTGTTCTCAATTTTAAAAAAACAACTGACCAAACATCTTTTCTCCCAAAAATTATTTTCGAAAACAAAAATAATTTCTGATATGCAAATCAAATATATCTCCCAGATTTGTGCCCGAGTGTTGCTTTGCCCTCAAACGAGCTCCCTTGTGTTCTCTTCATTGCAACTTTACGAGAAAGAAGAATAACCATGAGTTCATTTCATGCTAGCAAATAGGAAAAGATTGGGGATAATTACATCCACCTTCACCAAAGTTTTTCCAAATATCAACAAGACCCCCTTCTATATGGATAATAACATTGACCACAATGCTAGAATTTATTGCTGATCTGATGACTACAATGCATTGAAACTTAATTTGGGGATTTAATAAATTGTGGTATTTGGAAGAGCTATGAGTCTCAACATTGAATAAAATACACTATAAATAAAATGGTTATATTCATGTTTTAAATACCTAAATGAAATACAATAGTGTTACTAGCGACAATTAGATTAAGAATTGGATACGGTCCACTAATTGTGTCATCAAATGCTATAGTTGTTTTACTAAGTTCAGAAGACCTATGCCTGCTACAAATTCAGAAGATGAAAAGAAGATAAAGTCAATCCAACCATATTTGTAATACAAAGTACTAAAATATTTTATCTAACACAATTTCAACATGTAATAATTTAGCATTGTGTATGACCATTTCTAGATGCGTGAATGCCATCCTTCCAGGGGCATGTGTGTGTGACTAGACTATCAAAATTTTATGTGATGAAAAACCAGTTGAATAAAATAATAGACAAATGCTCAATAATAAAAGGAGTGTACAGATATGTAATGCTACTCGAACCCTCAAAAAATAAGTCTTTGCATTGAAAAACTAATGAAATACTGAAACACCCTGAGAATTAAGCTAATTACTACTAAGCTACAACTAGTTGGGCATCTAAGGGTTACTTGGAGGGTTGTTTGGAGGATTGTTTGGGGCCATGTTGTGTACAACATAATCCAAATTCATAGGAGGCTCAGTATAAGTCATATTGGAAAAACCAAACTGTGAAGATATTTCGCCATTATCAATATTTGGAATGCTCCAAATGTCGTCTTGAAATCCTTTTAGCTTGGAGACACAAGCATCTTCTTTGAGATATTTGGGCATGGAAGTGTTCTCTGTGGGATACACAGGAAGGCCAAAATAAGTTGGCTGTGGTCCATAATTGTAACTAGGCTGAAGATGACCATTGAACTCGACCATGTTTGAGAGAGAAGCATCCATAAAATGAGGAATTTCGGTAAGAACATTTTGCAGAGGAGATTGCTCATCGTTGTCATACATGTTGATAAATCCATTCATGTCATTGTAATCGTAAGTCAATCCCTCGAGATGGCTGTTGTTGACAGAATTTCCATCTACCAACTCTTTGGCATATCCAACAAGCTCACCTTCACGATCTCGTTTTCGATTTTTGGGGGATGTATCAGCTTTCTTATAGATCCTACATAAAACCCAATCATCAAGCTGCAAGATCAAGAATAAAACACTAAGAATTAGTAAGAATGATTAAATGAAACAAGGCCATGAGGAATTGTGAAAGTGAAATAGAATTTTACCCTCATGCTATTTCCACCACTTCTTTTCCTAGGAGGCTCATCTACTCTATATTCATGCATGATCCAATTAGTCTTGTTCCCCTTAGGAGGTCTTCCTTCATAGAAAACCAATGCCTTCCTATATCCAACTGTGACACCCTTACATTTCACGAGCTTATCAGCTCCAGTGGCCTTCCAATAACCATCACCGGCTTTTCGATCTGGTCGGCTTCCATTTCGATACTTTCGGTCCCTTGGAGTGAAGAAGTACCATTCTTTTTCACCTAATACCTCGTATTTCTCTGTAAATAAAATGACAACACCAAACAAAATAAAAGAAAGTTTAAAAATATGGAAAAAGGAAGGGTTGAAAAGGAATAATAGCTTTGCGTTGAAAATAATCACATGAAGACAATGTGTATGGTTGGACAGGCTAGCCATTGTATGAGATGATCACACTTGTTTGTGACCCATGCATATAGACAAGGGTCGCAACGGTTTGAATTCAACCCTCTCCTAGTAAAAATTAGTCTATTTTTTTCGATAAGTAGATGAAATTTCATAAATCAAAAGGGAAAACTTGTACAAGGTGAATTGGTGATTTAAGAGATGGGTGATCTTCTAGACGGTTGGACAAAAGAATCACCATCCCATTACAAAAGAAACAAAAGATTTCAAGAAAGGAGCAAACAAAAAACCTATTGATATTTTTTCATTGGAAAAGTATGTCCTATTAATATTTAATGACGGAGATTATTTCAAATTATTTAAAATAAAAGATTTAATAAAAAAATTTGGTATATAAAGCATTTTCCAAATATATAATACCGTGGTCTTCATCTCAGACTCTCCACAGCCAAACAAAAACGTTAACTTCCAGACTCTCTCTCACACACACATACACACAAATTTTTTTTTCTGGTCAATCACACAAATTGTAGAGTAGTGGAATTCCCGGTTCCCTATCTCTCTCTATATAAAACCGACGTTTCTGTATTTTCAGAGTACAAGTTCCAAATCACTTTGGTGTCAAAAAAATCCTAATGCTATTCGTCTAGTTGAACAAAATTATCTCATATGAGTCAAAAAGTACCAAAAGAAAACTAACCCAAAATTAAGGGAAACCCGACAAAATACCAAGTTTCAGAAGGTTAAAAAAACAAAAACAAGTGAAGGGATAGAAAACAAACCAGCAAGTCCTTGGGGATTATGATCGGACAGGTTGATCTCCTTTATCTTGTTATGTGGAAGCGATTTGTTCATAACCTTTCTCGCCAGGTAGTGAACAATAAGCTCATCATCGTACGGACAAAACCGATATCCAGGTGGGAGTCCGAAAGAATCAACATCAACATAGTCTTGGTTAGTACTGATGCTACAATAATTTCCTTTGGTATTTCCATGGTTTGGTACAATGGATAAACCTTCACATTGTTCTTGTTGAGTTATAGGGGTTTGATGGTTCTGAGTTTTGACAGAGGCCTCCACGTTCGGCTGGGTTTTCTCATCGCCCTCCATAGTTGTGGACTTAGAGAATACCGTGGACTCTTCAGGTTGAATTGAAGAGTTCTACTTGGATACAAAGAATGAATGAGGCAGTCTGTTTTGAGAGAGAGATTGTTTTTAAAGAAAAATAAATTGGAGATATATCAAAATCGATAATCAGTTAACCGACTGAAAGTTATCAAAACGAACTATTAAATTGATTGGGCAAATGGCACTTTGCCCCCTGGAAGATTGAAAAATTTTCAATTTGCACCACAAATGATTAATTATTCCAAATTGCACCCTCAATGTTAATATTTGGTGACATTTTTATAATAATAATTTGAGTCCATGATTCAATTCATAACATTAGAAATCTAAAAATCATAAGTTGAAAAAATAAAAAGTACTCAAAAGTTAATTCATATTTATCCTTATTTTCTCTCTCTGTATGTGTAAAAATTAGTATATAACATAAACTATCTTTCTGATAAAAAAACAAAAATAAAAGTTAAAATATTTTTTTCAGTAACACTAGCACGTCCTTCTTTGTCCTCTCTCTTATAATAAATTAGAAATAAATTAATTTTTTCAAAAAAATAATATTACAAATAAAAAAGACCTCATTTAGTATTTTCACTTTAGGCCTCCAATTATCTCAAGCCACCCCTGATCTTTAGTGTGTCTGTGTATATGAAATCCTTACTAATTTCAGGTCGGATGAACAATCTTATTTTTTGATGTCAGAATTTTCAGAGTCAACAGGAGCAGTCCAGAGCTGAATAGAGGTCAGCTAGTTCTTCTTAACTCTTAGAGAGCGAGAGAGATGAACTATCCATCATTTAATCTGGCGCCACAACTCCATCGATTGGGTCTGTGTGTTTTTACAAAGGGGAATTGGGTCTATGTGTTTTACTTGATTGTCTTTCAAGTTATCATGTGCATCTCACGTGATAACTTGGGTTAACAACAAGTTTGACGTCCGTCAATCTGGGGGCCATATTGTCACCAAATATTAACATTGAGGGTACAATGTTAAACAATCAATCTTTTGTGGTGTAAATTAAATTTTTTTCAATCTTTCAGGGGGCAAAGTGCCATTTGCCCAAATGATAATCAACATTTAGCCTTCCTAGATACGGGTGATTACGAGTGTCCAGGTAGAAATTTGGTATTTCATCTTTCAACTCAACATTTTGAGAAAAAAAAAATTTTAGTCAATTATATCCGATCAAGTATACTATTCCTATCTGAATTCTGTCCAAAACAATCAAGTAGGAAATTGGGTGAATACATAATTTTTAGTTATTAATTTTTGAATTATTTTAATAATTCAATTAAATAACTTACACTTAATAGCCAACACAATAAACAAATAACATCAAAGAAAACGCAATGAATTTGATAATACATAAATAATCTATATCTATATTTATACTACGTATAACTCTCTATCTATATCTATATCTATATCTATACTATTTATAAATGTCAGCATGTGTGAAAAACTTTTGATTTCTTATTTCACCTTTAATTATTAACATAAAATCAATTATACGCACATATTTTCCAATCTTCTATACCTATTTGACTTCCAAAAAATTAGCTAGATAAACTTTATCAAAATATTACCTAGATATGACTTGGTAGATAAACTTTATCTCTAAATTCTTTCTTTTTCATTCAATTCTACAAACGTTATTAGAATTCTAATACCACATATTGGCAATTTTTAATTCTTATTTGACTTTCAAAATATTAGCTAGATAAAGTTTATTAAAATATTACCCAGATATATTCATCAAAATATTATATAGATAAACTTTATCTCTAAATTCTTTCTTTTCCATTTAATTCTATAAACTCTACTAGAATTGCTCGGTAGTCTTTTGATTTCGAAGTCGGTGGATTCGAGTTTATCTCACAAGAATGCTTTGCAAAGGTGTATCGAGCATGCAAAGCTTTGGCTTTTGAAGTCTGATCAGCCGTTGAAGCAAATTCAGTCATTACTTGTATGAATTAGTTCTTCTAATTTGTCAATTCGCAAATTTGGGGTTTTCCTTATGTTCTTTAATTGATGGTTTATTTTGTAGATTCTGGGTTGAGAGATCTTGAAAGATTTTCAAGTTAGCTACAAAAAAAGAACCGGAAGAGCTTGTCCAATTAATTTCAATGCAAAAGCCAAGAGTTAATGCAAAGGTCAGTGTATCAATTATCATTGAAACAAATTTAGCCATTACCTATATGAATTAGTTCTTCCAATTTGTCAATTTGCAAATTTGGGAATTTCTTTATGTTCTTTAATTGATGGTTTATTTTGTAGATTTTGGGTTAAGCTACAAAAAAAGAACTGGAAGAGCTTGTCCAATTAATTTCAATGCGAAAGCCAAGAGTTAATGTAAAGGTCAATGTATCAATTACTATTATATCATATATTTGTTTTGAAGTATTTTGTATGGTTCTTTGCATGTTCAACTATTTTCTAGTATTATGTTTCTAAATCATAGTACATTACTTTTTACATGAAAAAAATATACCTTTAATGGGTTGGAGTATTGTTGAACCAATACAATGCAAACCAGGTTTTTACTGAATTGATAGTTTATCAATTCCTATGTTTTAATTTATTAATTTTAATGTTCTGTGACACTTAATTTTTCTTAATTTAATGTCAAACAGCTTTCTAAGAAATTGGTGTGGCAAATCAAGTATTCGGGATAATTGAGATTATTTATTAATTTTTATGTTTTAGTTTATTAAATTAGTGTCGCAAGTCAAGTATTCGACATAATTGAGGTTAGTATATTAATTTCTATGTTTTAATTTATTAATTATCTATCTTTAGTGTGTTTGTGTATATGAAATCCTTACTGATTTTAGGTTCGATGAACGGTCTTGTTTTTTGATGTTAGAATTTTCAAAGTCAACAGGAGCGGTCCAGAGCTAAACAAAGCTCATCCAGTTCTTCTTATCATCGGAATCACTTGACTCTTCTACCCCTCCATCTTCTTTCGAATTACCCTTCAATGGCTCTGTCACTGGCTGAACATTTGCTTCCATACAGTGCATTGTCTCCTCCTTCAATCTCACAATTGTTGTAGACCCAAAAACAGATATCGAAAAAAAAAAAATTCAAAAACAAATTTTACAAAAATTTAATTATACCTAATGTGAGATAGAGAGATGAACTGACCATCGTTAAATTTGGTGTCACAGCTCCATCGATTGGGTCTTTGTGTTATTACAAAGCCGAATTGGGTTTGTGTGTTTTTACATGATTGTCCTTCACATTATCACATGCATCCCACGTGATAGCTTGGGTTAACAGAAAGTTTGACGTTCGTCAGTCTTGGGGCCACATTGTCGCCAAATATTAACATTGAGAGTGTAATTTGAAACAATCAATCTTTTGTGGTATAAATTAAAATTTTTTCAATCTTTTAGGGGGCAAAGTGTCATTTACCAAAATAATTATCATCGTTTAGCATTACGGGTGATTACGAGTGTCTATAACTGGGTAGAAATTATGATATTTTATCTTTCTACTCAATATTTTGAGAAAAAACATTTTCTTAGCCGATTCTATCAGATCAAGTGTACTATTCCTACCCGAATTCCGTTCAAAACAATCAAGTAGGAAGTGGGGTAGGAAAATGGGTGAACACATATTTTTTAGTTATTAATTTTTGAATTATTTTAATAATTCAATTAATTAACTTGCACTTATTAGCCAACACAATAAACAAATAACACTAAAGAAAACACAATGAATTTGATAATACATAAAAAATTTATATCTATATGTATATGTATATCTATGTCTATCTATATCTATACTATTTATAAATGTTAGCATGTGTGAAAAATTTTTGATTTCCTATTTCACTCTTAATTATTACCATAAAGTCAATTATACCCACATATTTTTCCGTCTTTCATACCTCTTTGACTTCCAAAATATTAACTAGATAAACTTTATCAAAATATTACCTAGATATGACTTGGTAGATAAACTTCATCTTTTATGATATAGACCAAGAGGGATTTTGTTTCACAAAAGAAAAAGTTCACTAGTGAGTATTTAAAAGAATCATACTATTATTCATTGATTGGCCGTCTAGACATATCTACCATTGTTTATTGAATAGTCATAAATACATATCTCCACCTTTGTAAAATGTATCAATGAAACAGTTTTATGCTACTTTTTTTAGTTAAAATTGGTTGTGATTGTTCTATTTTTAATAGCCTAGAAATCCTTATTTGTGCATTCTAGCAATGTTGTAATTGTAGTATGGGTCTGTAGTGAATGGACTATCGTGCTTACCTTTCACATTATTGGATTTTCATGAGAAATAAATAGATGAATTTATGGAAGATCTAACTATTGGTTTCCCATTTTATTTGTTCCTTCTTTTTTAATTTTCCTTTCTTTTTGCTGATGGGGTCATGGGCAATAGTTGATTGATGACTGGCGAAATGAGTGTTTTTATGTTATAGCATGTGTTTTATTACAGTTATGGGAACTGAGTCACTCTCACATCTCCCACACATTTTCACTGGGTAAAAAAAATTGATAAATTGAAAAGAGTATGTTAGAAGGCATAAAAAGAGAAGTATAAGCTGTCTCTCTTTCACACTATTCCTCTATTTATTGTCTTCAATTTTTTATTTATGATTTTCTATGTCATCATTTAATTTTATGGTAGTAGAATCATAAAAGTTTGTCTAAATTTTCGAACAAATTTTCATAGGTGGAGGTTGTGGTGGTAGGTTGGTGGTAATGGTTGTCTATAACTATTTGTTTTTGTTTTTTTTTTTCGAAAATTTGAGTTGTTCTCTTAGAATTTGTAATTGGTGATTAATTTTACATTATTTTGCTTTCACTTTAAGGCTTATAAGTTTTGCTATTGGTTGTGATTATGCTTTTTCAGTCGTGATTTTTGTTGGGGAGGGTTAGAAGTGATGAGTTATGGTCACAATTCGGTAATATTGGAAGGGATGTTTAAGAAATAGAAGAGTTTGGTGGTGGTGGCAGCTTAGACTTTTACATAGAGATATTATTCAGACTAGATATTTTTTTGAGTTATATAGTGCTACAGGCACAACTAATTAATTGTGATTTTTTTTTTGTATAGTGTCTTCAAGTACAGACAATTGCTAGTATATATATAAAATATGACAGACTTCAATAACTTCATCTGACAGTCTCAAATAAACTCATCCAACAGCCACTAACATCCCTATTATATTGATTTCAATTTCTTTAATTAAAGCAAATTTTTTTTCAAATTAACCAATTGATTTACGTACACTATGCCTTTAGGCATGGGTAACCCCTAGTGTGTGTGTGTGTGTATATATATATATATATATATATATATATGCAAGTTAGGGTCGAGTAGGAATACAAAATTTTCTTGATTTTGTATTCTTATTTGATTTTTGTGAAATAACAAAAATTCTTCCGTTGACTTACCTGATTATTTGCGATAGCCAATTAGTAAATTTGGGTATAGTATGAATATGCGGGTAATCGAAAATTTGACGGGTGATAAACAAATGAACTTGATAGATCTCTCAAATAAACGGATCAACATAAATCTTACTAAACACAAAACAAATTTGTTAAACATGACTTTTATATAGTACAAACTTGACTATACAAGATTATAAATGGAATGAGTATAAATTGAGTCAATTATGATACGACACAATTAAATGAATTTTTTTTATTATCATCTTTGTTTCTCAATCTTACCTTTTTTTTATGTAAATATTAAAAATTTGACTTATCTCAACACAATAACTTACTATTAAGTGAGACTTTTGTCACAGCACGCCTTCTTGAAAATTTCAAACAATCTTATGATAAGTTTTTTGTTTTTAATTTTAAGACCCTTGAAAAAATATTCTAGAGGATCCTAAAAAAAATTTCTTATTTAAACCTTCTTTGTATGAGAGAAACCTAAAATATTCTTACAAATATTATAAGGCTAGATATTTGTATGGAAGATTCTAGAGACACCATAAATGTGTAACATTTGGCAATATCACGGTAAGACAAATAGATGGAATTTTCATTTCCAAAAATCAAGTAACCAAGAGGTAAGCTACTAAGTCTTAGCTTAAATTCGAGATTTTTTTCTTATGTGTTAGAGTTTTTGCTTAAGTCTTTTTTTTTTTACAACACACAAAAATTACCCACAAAATAGTTAAAAACAACATCCATCACTTGAAAAATTATTTTGTTATATTAATAAATTTTAATTCTTTTTATTTATACTTTTAATTGATAGCAAATTTTTTTATATTTTGGTCTACAAATTCAAATTTACGAAAAACTTAAAAGTAAAAGTTGAATTTATATTTTTGCATCTCAAAAATAAGAAAAATATTTTTAAACAAATAAAAGTCATATTTAAATAATTACTTTGTCTTATTTATATTACTTTGTTATATTGTCCTGGGGCCTCATCTCATAATTTCGCCTAGGCCTCGAATTTGGGTCGAATCACCCTTACAAATTATATCTCGATAGAATTAAATTATGACGATTGTTGGGTTGAAGTTGATTGGGTTGCCATCGTCTTCAATTATGTGGCGTCGTTTGCTGGAATGAAGTTGAAATAGCTAGAGTAAACTTCTATAAAATCGGTGACTTTTGTGTCACATTGACTAAGTTATATGAAGTTCTATCAAAATTGCTTTGATGTTAACCAACAAGATTGGTAAAAGTTAGAAACACGAACCTGGTTTGTGATTTAAACTGATTTGAACTTCTACAAATTATCAGTGCCAATGGTTGTCGCCTAGGCTCCATTTAATACATACTAGCAAATTTTTTTTGTTAAAACATTTGATAAAACACACAAAAAAAAATTAATAATGTAGCAAAATTAGATATTATCTCATATTTATCATACTTAAATTGTTTGTATTCTCTTCATAATTAATTTTTTACTAAATTCTTTTAATTGTGAATGAAGAAAAAAACTATATACATTCATTTTTGGGCATTGGAGATGATATTGTATCAATGGAGTTATAGATGTGTATTAATATTTGAGTTTTAGAAAAAAAAGAATGACATTTTTTATATATCATGTTAAGCCAGACATGACCCTTCAAAAACTTTGCAAAGATAGAGAAATTTACATGATTTGTTAGAGATTAGTTTGTTATTTAAATACATAAGGATGTAATAGTAATTTATATATTTAAATACAAAAAGACATGTTAACCTTTATAGTTTTTTTTAAAGGTAAAATAATTAATCAAATGTTTTTCATGCAGGTACTTTTATTAATAGTATAGATACTTAGAGGCCAAAAAAAATTTAGAATCACTTAAAAAAATTTAGTGCATCTAATTTGAAGGCAATTGTAAACACAAAGTGCGAACCCAATAATAAATCGATATGAAAATAACGATCTTGGATTAGCCCTACTAAATATGGGTAATAAACAAATAAACTTGATAAATCTCTCAAATAAACCGGTCGACATTAATCCGTCTAAACACTAAACAAATAAGTTAAACACGACTTACATATAGTACAAAATTCGAATGCAAAGATTATAAATGAAACAGATATGAGTCAATTCCGATACGACACAATTGAATGAACGTTTTTTTATTATCTTTGTTTTTCAGTCTTACCTATTTTTTATGTAAATACTGAAAATATAAGTTATCTCAATACACAATATCTTACGTTAAATGAGGCTTTTGTCACGTTACATCTTCTTGAGAATTTCAAACAACTTTAGGATGAGTTCTTTAATTTTAAGACCCCTTGAAGGAATATTCTAGATGATCCAGAAAAAAGTTTCTTATTTAAAGCTTCTTCAAGGAAGATCCTAAATATACAAGAAATATAAGGAGAAGTATGAGAGACCTAAAATGTTCTAGATATTTGTATAGAAAATTCTAGAGACATCATAAATGTATAACATTTGGCAATATCATGGTAAAACAAAAGACCTATAAATAAGTGGGGGTTTTCAGTTGGAAGAGGCAAGCTACAAAGTATTAGATTAAATTTGTGTTTTTTTTCTTTTGTGTCAAAGTTTTTACTTAATTTTTTTTTATGACACACAACAAATAAACACAACATAGTTAAATTTGAAAAATTATATTGCTATATCAATAAATTTTAATTCTTTTTATTTATATTTTTAATTGATAGCAGACTTTATTATATTTTGGTCTACAAATTGAGCATTACAAAAAACTTAAAAGCAAAAGTTGAATTTGCATTTTTGCATCTCAAAAATAAGAAAAATATTTTTAAATGGTGATATCATGAGAAATACGACATCATCTTTGTTGGGGATTGTTGGCTTGAAGTTGATTGGGTTGTCATCGTCTTCAATTATGTGGCATTGTTTGTTGGAATGAAATTGAAATAATTGGAGCAGTGGCTTATGCGCCATAGTGACTGAATTACATGAAGCTTTTGTCAGTGACTCACCTTCTCGCTCTTCTTTTTTTTTTATCATAATTGCTAGATATAAAGTAAGAATGTCAAAAATGGACGAGGAAATAACCCAAAACTAGAAGAAACTTTTTCTTTAAACTCGATAAAATACTAAAATTCCAGGCATGGACTTTCTGACCAGTTTCAAAAGCCTAAACAAAACCCTAACAAAAAGCCAAAAGAGACAAAAACAAGTGAAGAAAGAGAAAAAGTTGATCTCCTTTATGTGGAAACGACTTGTTCATAATCTTCTTTGTCAGGTAGTCAACAATAAGTTCATCGTAGTAAAGACAAAATTGATACCCAGGTGGGAGTCCAAAAGAATCGACATCAAAATACCACATTATTTTCGTCGGAGATTGTTGGGTTGAAATTGATTGGGTTGTCGTCTTCAATTATGTGGCTTCGTTGCTCGAATGAAGTTGAAATAGTTAGAGGAAACTTTTATCAAATAGTGACTTATGTGCCACAATGACTGAGTTTTATGAAGTTTTTTAGTCACAATGACTAAGTTGTATGAAGCTTTATGGTCACAATGTCTTTGAAGACCACAATGACTCATGGCAGTTTGCATGACTATCATTATTATTGTACAATCAGTAATTATCTATACTTCTTATAAATGTCGGAATCTGTGAAAAATTTTTGATTTCCTATTCACCTCTAATTATTATCTTAAAGGTAATTATGCCCACAAAATATTAGCTACATAAACTTTATCTCTATGACTTCCAAATTTTTTACTAGATAAACTTCATCAATAATATTCTAAAATTTTTACTCGATAAACTTTATCACCAATATTCTAAAATTTTTTCTTGATAAACTTTATGACTATATATTAGCAAGAAAAACTTTATCTCTATGACTTCCAAAACTTTTGCTAGATAAGTTTTATCACTATGACTTGCTAGTACATTCTTCTTTTCTATTCAATTCGGCAAACTCAATTATTCATTGGTATATAATAAAATATTAGAAGAATAAAGAGCCAAACTATAGTAAATTCATTAACGTATTTGGTCTTATATCTCTGTAGTAAATTTTTTCTTCAAAATCCATTAAAATTAGTGGTCTTGCATATTACTAACGATAAGCATATTGTGGCTGTGAAGATTGGTGGGTCGATGGTGCTTGGTATTGTCAACGTGTAAGCTTTTTTTTCTCTGTCAGGACATGCATATTACTGGTATGATATTTTCTTTACTTTATTTTTCCATTTGTTTGGGTATGGCCACTGCATTAATGCTCTGTTTACTTTACAGCAGTTTTTGGAATTGAAACTAAAATTAGTTTGTGTTCGATTCAATTGGTGTTTCCATCAAAGTGATAATGAACGCCCAAAAAAATGTATTCTTCATGCAATGAAGAGCTTAATATGTGCTAGAGATTAAACTAATCTCCTAATATTTAATTGTTTATTATTAGTAGGCCTGTAGTGTTTTAGGAGTTGTTAATATGAGTAGAATTAATTTTGTTACTAGACTTTTTGAATTCATGTGGTGGTGGAATAGTTTTAGATTAATAAATTATATTTAGGAGTTTTCCTGGTCTTGTGTTGTAATGCTAGAAAGTTTTATTGGGTTCAAGAAGCCATTGAATTTATATACCAGTAGTCTTTTGCTTCAACATCTTCATACATTTCATATTTATAAAAAAAGTTGATCAAAATTTATGATCTAAACTTTTTTCATGTGCAACGTACTTGTGCATTACTAGTATTATTAAGAGTAAATTAGTTTTATACTTTTAATTGTCCTTTCAAATCTAAAAGAACGCTTATTGGACTTCTAAACAAAAAAAAATTTCAAACTGAACTGGCCACCAAAACCCCTTAAAATTAAGGGCAAATTGTACTTTGCACCTTGAAAGATTTTAAAATTCTTACTTTACACCATCAAATATTAAATTTTCTATATTGTACCGTCAATGTGTTAAAAGTGTTTCAATGTGATTGTTCCGTTAATTTTTGTTACTTATTCCGTCAAAATTCATATATTTGAGGCACTCAAGAACATGTAAATATTTTTAATGTGAGAGGATGAAATGACGTAGTGAGTTATTTCATTTAATATTTCACAATTTTTTTACCACTTGAACTGGGCATTGGATTTTGATTGTGACATTCCCACTATGTTTCTGTTTTCTCTCCCTACTAAATATTCGGTGTAGTACCCAAAAAATTAAAGACACATGTTTAAACCATAACAGAACAAATGGTATGAGTCATCAGCTCACATGGAAGTAGGGCCCGACAGGGTCTAGCTGGACTAGTATGGATAACAATGCAAGGTGCGACGCCCCCAAGCACAATAACTAAGGTGCAATGACCCAAGGTGCAACACCCAAGGTGAGATATCCCCAGGTGCGATATCCTCAGGCACGACAACCAATGTGCAATGCCCCCAGACACGACTCCCCATGTGTGACGCCCCCGAGCGCAACACTGTAATAGGGGAAACACATCCCCATCACATTGAAAGTGAAAAAACGAACCCTTCACCAAGGGTGAACAAAAGTGGTATCGCAAAAGTTTGGAGGAAACATTGTCGAGACTCGTCTCCCCACTACGGGAATAGTATCCTCAACTATTAGACACCATTGCTCGACTAGCCCATTGAACTAAGAGGAGGGGTCCCCACCTAGGGATAGGGCAGTATTTCCCTCATCAAGGGAGAACTGAGCAACAGGGGTGGACAAGCATGATTGTCAACCTCGCCCTAGGGTAGAGTCTCAAAGGTTTAGTCCGCTCGAGCAATCCTCCTAGTGTATGGTTCACTGTCCATTGGGATATGCTTGAATGAGATTCGGAGGGACTTCATAACTGGGGTTATTTGTTCGGATCAACATATGGGATAATGGGACATGTGGGTTAATGGCTAAAGGATCGAAACTATGTGAGTTTTCTCTATCGGACACTTCGACAAAGGTGTCAAGGAAGGATCCAGAAAGGGCAGGGAGGACCCTGGGTAGGAGCGCGCTAGGGGCATCGCGTACATGGACCCCTCGAGATCATGGTCTCGCAGTGACCTATCGCGATCATTAACCTTAGGAACTCCCTTTCACCTCAACTATCGCACTCTCCTTAGACCCATGTCTAGGCTGCGTTTGAAAAAATGTCACATCTGTCTAGTTAATGTTGGGTCATGTGGCTCGTAGTTAGGAGCAACTGGTATCACCACGGTCGAGGCAGTTATAGGTTAGTGCAAGTATAAGATGGTCGCTATAGGTAGCCCGGATATTGTACTATAAATACCGACATTACTTGCCTACTGCGGAGGATGAGATTTTTTGGTTGGTGAAAGCATTTACTCCACATTCCCTTTGCCCAATTGGTTGATCCCTTTGTTAACAAGCTACTTGAGTTCGTTCCATCCTATCCATTTATCCTACTTATCCCCTTCGATTACTCTTGACGTAGACACATGTGTCAATCTCTTTTAACTCTCCATCTACACACTGTTTCTTTTTTTGGAAACTTGTTTTGAGTATATAAAAATTGATGGTTTTGGCATAGTGGTGATGGTAGTGGGGAGCGAGCGTGTAGTGAGGAGGTAAGTTTATTGTTCACAGTGGAGAAAGAGAGGAGATGACTTTGTTATGAATTGGGGTGAGTTGATGATAATGTTTTTGGATGGGATTTTAAGTGAAGGTGGAGAAGGAGTTGAATGGTATTTGGGTAGTGGATTGGTAGATGGAGGTGTTGTCAGTCGTGTGGGAGTTATAGAAGCACTGAAAATGTAAACGAGGAGCATTGTGTAAATGACCTTAAAATGGGCATTTATATCTTTGTAACTCAGTTGTATATTTTTTTGTAAAATATTTTATTCTATGTACTTTTTACTAAACAAGTCTAATTAGGTATACCGACTTTTAAAAAAATCTATATTGATTTCTCGACTATTTTATTCAGTTTTTTGAACAAATAGACTTTTTGCACTTAAAATATATTTGTATATAAGGGTATAATGGTAAATTAAATACATACATTTTTTCTTTTTTTTACTTTTCCTACTAATATTAAATAATAAAAAATTAATTTTTCTAACTATTCATTCATTGGACCAAACACAAAAGAGTGATAATATTTTTCTTTTCTCTAAAGATGAAAGATTTATTTCCCCCACTTTTTTATCCGATCAATTTTTCATCCACTTGGCTTAAGGTCATGCTCTATCCAAACAACCCCAAACCTCAATCCAATGGCTCGGCCAGCCACCAGCCACCGCCAGAACCACCCCACCCTAACTGCCCATCATCTTCACCGTCGCCGGAAAGAGCTGCAGCCGGCCAGCAACCTTGTTGGACTGCTAGACTCATTTCAAACCCCAAAATTCACTTTTTTCATATCTAAGCTGAAAATTTTCCAGAACTTTCAACTTGGGGTGTCACTTTGGGTAAGAGAGGATAACTCTTTTCCGCCGTGAAAAGCGTGTTCCTTCTCCAACCAGGGGCTGAATTTGACAGCCCCACCGTTGTTGAAGTCTTTCCGGTGAGTGTACTAGCTCGAACAACTGAAAACTATATTCGACCCTCTTCATTACCTTCTGATATATGAAAATTAATTTGAAGATATGAATCTGTGAAATGATATTTGTTTTGATTTGAGATTATGTTTTATGGAAATTCATGAACTGTTTCATTTATATACTAACATGATGGGGCAAGCTAAAATTTTCTTGAATGGTATGCAATGATTCGAGGATCTTGCTTTATGGAAGCTGTTTTTATAAGTTCATTTGTTTGTGAAATGAGGAAAATGCATGAGAACTACCGATGACGACTTAAGTATTGAGATGATGTAGCAGAGATGCTTGGACAAAGATTTAGGCCGCCTTGCTTTGGGCTGGGTATAAATGGGAATGCGGTATATTTAGGCCACCTTTCAATAGAAATTTGGGCACAGAATAGATTTTGGTCACCTTGCTTTGGATGGATATAAATGTGGACATCAAATCTATTTAGGCCGCATTGCTCTGGGCCAGGAAGAAATGGAGGCGTGGAATGCATTTTGCCCGCGCTGCTTTGGGCGGGATATAAGTGGAAAGGTGGGATTTGTATGGACTACGACTATGTTGAGGTAGTCAAGTAGTAAAGTTGATGATTTGAGCAAAGTGAATTATGTGTCTTTCTACCATGAGCTTTGTTAATTTTATTAGCTTACATAATTTTATGTTCTGTGCTGTGGGATTTGAACAAACCTACAGATTCTTTTTAAAGTAGTTGACATGAATGCTTTATGACCAAGTATTCTTACGAACAACGTAGGCTAATGTGTTTTATTAGATTTTCCCTGGAAGGAAGGATTTTGATCAAACTTCTTTGCCTATAATGGTTTTCATGTTTCTCCTTTTATGAGCAATGTACATTCACCGGGTGTTAGCCCTTCATTTTTTAACCTTTTTTTTAATTTCTTAGCTTAGATTGGAAAATTCACTACCAAAAGTTGCAAATTTAGAATAGAAGCAGTACAGGATTGAAGAAATGTTGTAGTTATAACTTTGAACTTTGTGAACTGCATTATATTTTTAGACAATATACCATGGTAGTTGATTATGATTTTTTATGAGAGGAGGTACCAATGCTTGAACCCTCAATCTCTGGGTCAGTCTATTTGGAGCCTTGGGCACAACCACTGATGATTTCATATGAGAATATGCATTGTCACTTGAATTATATATGTTTTCAGAACAGTTGTTGGTGTTGTTGTCGACTGAATTTTATGATCATACTTATTGGTTGCCATTTTAAGTAATGATTTAGCCAAAACTATGTGAGCAGTTATAAGCTAGATTGCTAGAAGATAAGTTTATAGTACATAAGTGTGATCTTCCCTCTCAGAGGTGGTTGGTAGCTTTTTCAAGTCAGGGTGTGACATAGCAAATACGAAAGGAGAACCTCAACAGTTTGAGGTTGAGGGTTAAATTTCGTGTTGCCGTTTCCCTAATTTTTGAAATATAACATGCTGTTACCAATTATAAGAAAAAACTTAAGCCACTCTATGTGGGCCAAATTATGAACAGTTCGAATCCCTCCAAGTGTAAAGAGCACAAGATCATACTCAACTCAACAAAATTACTAGCATTCTCTGTAACCAATTCAGGTACTCTGGTACTGTAATTAACTTTAGGTCTTATTCATCTATTGGTATAGATAACACAATGATTATTTTCGTGTCATTGGAAGAAATATGTCCAGTGGCAGATTGTTATGGACGATATCTTTTTATTTCCCATACTTTAGCCTGATATAAATGGCATCCTGTGTTTCCAATTCAGGAACTGTAACTGGATGTAGATCTCAGGTATTCAATCGTGCAGACCATGCATATCATTATCTTAAATAACATTGCTGGAAATGTGCCAGTTACAGACAGGTATGAGCAATATCTTTTTTTTTTCTTTCTCTTGGAATCTAGTCTGCATAAACTGCTAAACGGATCACATATAAGTGTGGCTCTATGGAACCTTTTAGCACATTTGATTGGCTTTGGATCTTAACACTGTAGATGGCAAAGGTAATTATTTTCTTGTTATTGCAGGAAAGATGTAAAGTGGACAGACTATTATGAGCAATATTTTCTATTCCTAGTCCTTATGCTGCACAATGAAAAAGAACCATATTTGGATAACACTTGGTAATACCTATCTGAGTGTAATTAGATTTGGACCTTATGCATTTCATGGTGTAGACAGCACATGCTTTTTTTCCTTGCCATTCCAGGAAATATGCCAAGTAAGCAGACAGGTATAAGCAGCATCTGTCTGCAGAAAGATATAATCATGTGTAAATGGCACCCAATAGCTAAGAAGCATGGACACGGATACGACATTTATCAAAAAAGTAGGACACGGACACGTTGAGGACACGCTACAAAAAAATTATATTTTATATATAACATTATATAATTTATTACAAATATAGTGATAATAATATACAATTCATAAAAAAATCAGTATTTTATGATAAGAAAATCTAATGTCTAGTCATCTATGTGAATTTTTAGACTAAAACATCCTCATTATAGTTAATAATCATGAATTTTTATTATTATATTTGGAGTACAACTTTAATATGTCTAGTATTAGTAATTATATTTTCTCAAATTTTTAAGATTTTTCACATTTCAACAAATGTCAATTGTTTAATAGTAGAAACGTTCTAAAAAAGTGTTAAGACACGTCACCAAATAAGTGTCCGAACACGTGTCCGAAATTAAAAATTTATCATTTAATTATGGATACAGATAAAAGAGTATCGGACACGTGTCCGAGAGTGTCCGAAGAGTGTCGGTGTCCGATATGTGTCCGACACGGATACGTCACGTTCTCGAGAGTGTCCGTGCTTCATAGCCCAATAGAACCAATTTAGGTCCTGTAATTGGCTCTAGGTCTTAACTACTTAATGGTATGTGGGACTAGAATTCTTGTCATTGTAGGAAAAGTGCCAAGTGATCAAACTATTGCGAGCAACATTCTTTTATTCATATTTAGCCTGCTAACTGGTATAGAATGAATACAAATGGCTCTATTTGAAACAACTACAGGAACTATAGTTGGATTTAGATAACGAGTCTTTATGGTGCAGACAGCTGGTATGGATTTTTTTCTTGACATTGCTGTATATATGCCAAGTGGGCAGACTGGTATAAGCATATCTTTTTTCTTCCATTTATGGTTTGCCCATACTTAGTTACTGGTTAATTTATATACACACTGCAACATGACTCAGAAAAGTAAGCTATCTACCTGATTATTGTGTTTGAGCTTCTCTATTCTTCTTTTAAAACGAATGACAAAGTACAGATCAGGCAAGCAAACCGAAAAAAAAAAAATCAATTTTTTTTCTTGGTTCCAACAAAGCCAACTTGAGCAGAAAAACCATTACTTCAGATTTCATTTGAATTTTGAATGAGAGTGCTTTGTTTCAGAATAATTTGACTGTGCCTTGATTCTTTCTATTCTTTACAATGCCATCAGCAATTGCCACCAGGAGATTTCAAGTCTATTTCAAACAAGTGGCTGTTACAGGACTAGTCCTATACATACTGGTCATATTACTGTCTAGCAATTCTAGTCACCATTCTTCCGAGTTGATTTCACCCATACAGCACAAAATGGCACCGCCCTCACCACTGCTTGAGAAACCTCCAACTGATATAAGCCACCTTGTGTTTGGAATTGCAGGTTCTGTGGCTACATGGTCATACAGGAAGTCTTACATCGAAACATGGTGGCAACCAAATGTAACACAGGGATATGTCTTCCTTGATAAAGCTCCGACAGGAGATCTCCTACCTTGGCCTTCTTATTCTCCTCCTTTTCGGGTTTCCGAAGATACCTCCAAGTTTGAAGTGTACTCACAACATGCAGCGCCATCCATTATCAAAATTGTGCGTATGATTCTCGAGACATTTAGGGAGGAAGACGAAGGAGTGAGATGGTATGTAATGGCAGATGATGACACAGTCTTTGTTGTTGATAACTTGGTTGAGGTCTTAGCCAAGTACAATCACACTAAGTACCTCTACATTGGGGGCCATTCAGAGTGTATTAAATCAAACGTCGACCATTCATTTGAAATGGCATTTGGTGGGGGTGGGTATGCTTTGAGTTACCCTTTAGCAGCAGCTCTGGTGACAAATTTAGATGGCTGCATCAAGAGATATCCAGATTATCGTATCAGCGATCGGATTTTGCAGTCTTGCATATCTGATTTTGGAGTTTCCCTGACTGCTGAAAAGGGTTTTCACCAGGTAACTGTGCCTTTTCGATGCTCAAATTGTATCAAAATTTCTATAATGCCCAGTTCTCAAAATATGAACAGTTCACATTCATGCATGCATTTTGGAAACACATTCTGCGGTGAAGACTTACAATTGCTGTTGGATTTGGATCCCTTCTTATATACTTATCCATCAAGTTACCTCCATGGTTGGAGGGTAAATCATCCATCATAAACTCGAGTTGTATCTGTTATACATAAGTGATCCCCACCAATACCATAGTCGATATACCGTGACAAATTGTCCTATGTTAGAAAAATTCCTAGCATTGTATCTTGATTTCTTCTTCAAAAGGAATGAATCCTGAATTTATCCCGTATATCACCATGATTTAACATGTTCTGCAAATTTTGCCAAATATGACGAATATTTTTTTAATTCATATTGATTTGTTAAATTATTCTAAATAAGGCGGGAGCCTCGTGCTCGGGGTTACCTTTTTGTAATATAGAGTGAGATTTTTCAACATATAGGACTTTTCTGGCTTCAAATATTGTGAAATATATAGGGCATTCTGATATGTAATAATAATGAAAGTGTTTTAGTATGCTTCTTATTTAAGAAAATTCAAACATTACTACCTGTGCAAATAAAGGTTAATAAAAACTAATGCATTGGCCTTGTGGTAAAATGAAGTTGTGAATTTAATCATTTACAATCTGTGAAGTTACAATGCAAAAAAAAAAAAAACGCAAAAATTAGGGACAGAAGTTCTGCTATTTAATTTTTTTTCCTGATTTATTCACGAGTTATATGAGGGATGTGGATGAAATTTTTCCATTTTGTTAACACGTTTTTGCAGATTGATCTGCATGGCGACATATCAGGACTTCTATCAGCCCACCCACATTCTCCTTTGGTCTCCCTGCACCACCTTGATGTTGTAGATCCAATTTTTCCCTCCATGAACCGTCATGAATCAATTAAACATCTTATGGAAGCTGCCAAAATTGACCATTCTCGTCTGTTACAGCAAGCTATCTGCTACCACAAGCAAAACAACTGGTCTTTTTCAACTGCTTGGGGCTACTCTTCTCATATTTATGAACAAATTATCCCTCCGAGCCTCCTGAAGAGACCCCTTGAGACATTTAGGCCATGGATAGAAAACACAAGGCGGCCACATTTCATGTTCAACCCACGATTACTCCTCAACGATCCATGTAAGGCTCCTCATGTTTTTTTCTTCGAATCCCTTGTGGAAACTGCCGGGAATCAACTTGTTACAAGCTACATCCGCGCATCACAGCGGGATTTTCCGGCTTGTTCATCAGGAGGGAATCACTCTGCAGATCGTATCTCAAAAATTCAGGTCTTCTCGCCAAAAACCAAACCCAGTGAGGTGGGTGTGATACTCTTCCGTTTTTATTCTCTCTCATTGCTATACAGTGACTACAAGTTATTTCATCATCTTATAATTCAACTTGACACAAAATTTTCCATGAGCTATGTAGGGTTCTCACATAGTAATTCTTGCTGAAACAAACTGAGCCAGTTTCACCATAGTCATTGCCTAATTGGGGCCTTAGTCATGGTCATAATTATTTACTAGGTGTACAACACCCGGTATAATGGGTTGGTCAGATTGTCGCCTTCATTGAAACTGCTTTTGTTTATTATAAGCGCACCATTTATTAGGAAGAGAAACTAACGAGGTAGCAAATATTAGTTGAACTCATACAGTTCACTACACAAAATTTATAGAGGATCTAATGACAATAGGCGCAGTTCGACCACCACCCCCACCCCCACCCCCAAAAAAATTGAAAGATAGTAGGGGTAATGTATGACTTTACCTATATTTTCAATGATTATATTTACTCAAGTCTGAAAATTTCAAAAATTTTACATTGACCTTAATCATTGGGCGCTCGATAGTAATTGCATAATGAATGTTACAGTTATTTTACTGCTCTCTCTCTCTCTCTCAGATTGAAAGAAGTGAATGCTGTGATGTTGTGCATGTGGATGGCAAGGACATGGCAGAGGTCACATATAGGGCTTGCATGAAGGATGAGATTGTTGGTTAGAAAGAAATTCTTGTGCTACATTTTTAAAACTGCTCCAGTGTGTTAAGTTTTGTAGGTGAATGTATATTGAGGCCTCACGAGGCAACTCTCAATATTACATAAATTTTTCATTTTTCCTTCTCTCTTGTGCCAATTAAGAAATCCATGAACAAACTAAAAGAAATAGCCTATTGTATTGCTATGTCTTTGTCACATTGAAAGAGATAAGTGAACTGAAGAGTATGGTTATGAAGTGTCTTCTACAAAACATGATGCAGCAAATTAAACTGTTTTTTTTCTGCCGGAACCCCTCCCCTCCCTCACCCCCACCAAAACCAAAAGGGGTATAGATAATCTCCCAGACACTTTCTCTCAATTTTTCTTTAATGATTGATCGTTTACCATGTCTTGCTCCCAATTTCTCTTTAATGGTAGGGTAGGCCATTTACCATGACTTGATGAGGATCAATGGATTGTACTTTTATTCCTTTTTTTTTTTTTTTGGGTTGCTTGATCATACTTGTATTCATAACAGAAGAGTTCCAGCAAAAATGAAATTAAAAATACGTCTATCGGATAGAGATACAAAATCCAGCCAAGATCAAGTCGTTTCCACAAATTTTCATGCAGCAAATGAAGTGAGAACATAAATGTAGGGATTTCCCATGTGAGCTGGATCTGAATGCTCTTTGTTGAGAGTCATCCATCTATGTAATAAAGGTATAGCAATTTTTGTCACACAGCCCGGTAGCCAACTTAACAAACATGGATTTGGATACTCATGAATCAGTCAAACGCTGCAAATCTTCTTGACTGTCGTACTTTGATTGTAAACAAATTCACAAAAGAAGAGAACAAGATGTTCAACAGAAACATCAAAATGTCCAATGAACTAGCAACACGTGTTTAGTTATCTGAGAAACCTAAATATACGCTAAGGTGTATAACATCCCATAAATTCAACCAATGTCGACTGTTCTACTGCTATGTGATGTCAACTAATAAAAGAAACAGACATTCAATTTCTGAAATATAACATCAAGCCAGAGAACAAACTTGTCATTCAACGTCATGAGCCTTTTGAATTCCGATCCAACGAGCATAGTCCACCCACCTGTTACATACCATTTTTAACTTTTAAGCAGTGATGCAACAGAAGAAAGAAAACAATATATATATTTCCGGGAAGAGGTAAAGACTCTCTCACAATAATGAACCCAAGAATGTGTTGCCAGTCCGCACAGCAAAGCAGATTGCACTTAGCATTAACTTGTGTTGGTGTAGCATGGGCTCTAAAATCCGTTGTTCAATTACCCCAGCCAATACTTGGTATCTGTTGAACAGAAGCACCTCCTTAGTAAATTATTCTCTGGGCAAAGAAGCAGTTCAAGTTCACACCCTATCCTATTCAAACTTACGTAGTGCACATGTCTAGGTTATATATATACAATAGCTACTAATTATAACGAAAATAAAAACCTAACACTAGAATAGTTTAGCCAAAATAATGATAAAATCTGATCCCACATACCGCAGATTGCTAGAGACTGCCATATAGACTCCATAAGCAACACTAGTAGATAGTATAGGCACATTCTCCACATCATCTTCAGTGGACTGATCAACAGCCTTCCGTGCATTTATCAATGCATTTGTGACGACTGTGCCAACCTGAATAAAGTAAAATCCATCAAGCAGCAATTCAGTTTGATCGTGAACGAAATCTTATCAAAATAAAAGTCACAGATACATAATGAAGACGGGCATACTTGAAAACTCTCCAGCCATATCAATTCTACATTTCACATAATGATCTTTGATCTAAAATTCTACAGAAAAGATGAATATTTTTGAACTCATTGGACCAAAGCCCCCAAATTGCCAAAATTGAACTTTATTCCATAGATAGTCTCCCAATTCATTTCTACCCTCGAAAGCTCAAGCATTTCTCTTCTCTCCAATCAAAAACCAGAAAATAGCTGTAATTGCACACTTCCACATAGTGATAGCTTTCTTATCCAATCCAAAATCCTAAAATCTTCCTCAAAGAAAGAGACACAATGCCTAGTAATCACCCAACTCACTTCTGCCTAGTAAGAATAAAACCACAACCCCAATGTAACCAGACACTGAAGAAAAGGTGATCAATGCTCTTATCCTCTCTCCACTCACAACACACCATTTTGTCTACAAACAAGCATATGGTCTCCTTTTCTGAATTAAATCCTTTGTATTACTCCTAACCTGAACAATTGTCCACAGACACACTTGAACCTCAAGGGGCACCTTTGTCTTCTATGTCATCAAAAATGGACAAAAAACTAGAATACTCAATCAAAGAATCAACGAATCAAAGAAAGATTTTTAAAAAAAAATAGTCTTGATGGATCAATAATCCAACTACTTCTATCAAAAGAGACAAAGTTTAGAGAGACCACATTAAGCAAAGAAAGTAAGGAGCACAAATCATGAATTTCCATCTAATTATATTGCTGGAAAAAATAAATTCCAGGTGATTGGAGAAAAAAGACCGACAGGAACCAAGATAAACCCTGAGAAACGAAACATAAGTATGCCTTCGGGTCGAGTCCCTCCATGCCTCATCAGAACAGGTATGGAGAGTGTCTGTGCTTCATAGGTAGGAAACATGATCATCTTTTCGAGGGTTTAATCATCAGGTCAACTGCAAAGCTACATTTCTTTTACAACGTGCACAGCTGCCAAAATTAAGTACAATTGAAACACACCTCGGATGACATACCATGTAAAAAAATGAAACACACCTCAGATTGTAACAGAAAACCATAGCATGCTGAAGAAGGTCAGCCACGACAATTCTCCATCAAAGATTGCATGGGAGTTGGGATTAGTAGAATAAACAAATAATGCAACAATCTTGCACAGTTAATAATGCTCTCAAAGTCAAAGCAGCAACAAGAAAAGAACAAAACCAAGAAACATACTCAAGCACAGTAACAAGTTTACAAGATGACACAAAATTTTAAAGCAATGATAGACAGCAAAAAACTTGATGCATTAGACTTCCACATCAACTAGGGGGGGAAAAAAAGGCAATTACCAGAGATGAAGCAGTGCCAACTCCAAAAAGCTTTGCCCCATTACGCTGAAAAAATAATCCACATAAAATGAGGTTTGTGTATCAATGATTAACTCTAAAACTTCCAATTTCTTCCTGGTTATTCTAAATATTAAGAAAGTGTCTCCTTACAGCTATTGCACCTAGTCTCTGTAATAGTGAATATGATGTTCCAGCCAAAGCAACCTATAGAAAGGATTTTGATAAGAAACGGAACTATTCATTCAAAATAGTAACAAAATACAAAAAATTGGACAAGAAATCCACAACAAAATTAAGCATGCTACACAGCTACAGACAGGATTGATGCCCACCAACAGGGACAGAGCCGGAATTGAATCTTTAGGAGGAGCAAAATTTATGAACCAAAACTCAAACCAACAAAAATTCGAATTGGACACTTAGAGGAAAACAGAAACAATGGTACTCATTCAAACTGTCTGAGGAAAAAATTATTTGCCTCGAAAGGTATTAATCAACTGTAGTTGACTGAAATACAACACAAAAATAAAAAACATCTTACACTACCCAGTATAGCAATGTATAAAGCAAATACAATAAACAAAAACCTCAATCAAAAAATATTATAATTTTCTCCTAACAATACTAGTCAAAAATATTTTTTTTTAAGTACTAAAAATCAAAAATACTAACCCATTAATCTACGGAGAAAAAAGCAAGGTTTGACTTATTTTAGCCATGTCCAACAATTTTGCTCTTGGGTAAAAGATGGATTAAATCCTTTATACTTAAGTTCTAGGCAGTGGGATTCTTCTAATTTTTTAAGGGGTTAAATTTTTTTTCTACTGTAGATGGTGAAAAAAAAATGCGAACTTGTATGAACTTGAAATGTATGATTATTTTAGTGACTTTCCATTGAAAACGTATGATTATTTTTTGACTTTATATTTACCAAGACCATGTGTTAAGGAAAGAATTGGTATTACGTACTAGTGATGAAAGAATAGAAGAATATTTTATTGTGTTGGGTGCCTGGTTCACACATATTCAATCTCTACCTATAGAGTACATGTAAATGAGGTGAAGTCTTTCCAATACTAAAACTCGGTCAATAGTGTAATATAGATACTTACAGGTTAGAAAAAAAACATATATATATATATATATATATATATATATATATATATATTTTTTTTGGGGGGGGGGGGTGTTTGCTCTGTCACTGACCACATAATTCTCTTCCAAATAATTTTCACTTCATTCTCTAGCGTATATGCATATATCTACTTATTGAAAAAAAAAATTGTACAAGTTCATCATCAAAGGACAAAGTGACCTGAAATGCATTATCAGGACAGTTATAAAAGAACTTGGCAATAGATCCAGCATTAATTCCAATTGGTGGCCGGAGAGAAACAGTAGGAGCAGGAAGATATACAAGCATGAAATCAGCGATTATGGCCATCACCTAAGCAAAACACAAGTTGCTAATGTTAGTACTAAGAACAAAATACAGTCAAATGTAATCGAAAATCAATCTTTTATGTTATTGAGCAAACAACAAAAAAAAAATTCAGCAAAGATATAATGATATATGATTATCAAGCATCCCCACTGTTCAAAGAGTAAAGAGTTAAATCAATCCCATCCCAATCCCACCATACAGATAGACAGATATAACCATGTAGAAGAAAAATAAATCTCCTTCATAAGTATTAAGAAGTGTCCGGATTTTTCATTATTTTGTCATAGTTAACCCTTCAAAATTCATTTCCCATCCCAGTCCCATTATACACACAAACAACTATAACCGTATAAAAGGAAAAGAACTTCTTAAGGAGTCAGGGTTTTGCATTATTTTGTCATAGTATACCCTTCAAAATTCATTTCCATCACCGCTTCAGAATGCAAAATGTATACATATTGTAAGATAAAGAAACTGTAAAAATTGATATAAGTCAATGGTAGGGGTGTCCATGGACTGGGTTACCCACAGATCCCGTTACCCAGCCCAAAAAAAAAAGTCCAAAACCCGATAGTTGGCCCGTCCGAGCCCAATATTCTTAAAAAGAGGGCTTGAGTTTGCCCCCAAACCCATTACCTGGCCCGAAGTCCAGCCCAAGAGTTCGCCCACATAGCCCATCCATCCTTCCTTTAAACAAAAATTATATTTTTAGACCATTAAATTTGAAATTTTGAAATAAATCTCCTAATGTCAGAATTTGAAATTTTAAAAATTTAGATACTATAAATAATGTATTATTTTATTTTTCATGTATTAAGCATACAAATTTTAAAGGGTAGAGTAATACAAATGATAGATAAGTGAGTAGGTGTCAACCTAATTGGAATATATTCATTCTATTGGATGTATTTCATCCCCTAATCAAAAATAAAATTATTCATTATTTTATTTTTATCCATTTTGACTCTATTTTTTATTCAAAAATATAATTTACACAAATATTAAATTACAAAAATATTCATTATTTTTAAATGAAATTGCATATAAAAAAGCCCGCGAGTAGGCCCGTCCAGAAAGCTTGTCCACAGGCCCGCCCAATAGACTCGCAGGTTAGGCTACGGAGCCTACCCCTATCCAAAGTCCGACCCAATCCGCCCGATAACTTATTGGGGTAAGGGCTTGGGCCTACACTATTCAAGCCCGGCCTAGCCCATGGACACCCTAGTCAATGGCATTAAAAAGGAAGAGGATGGTTCCGTAAGAATTTGTATCCCTGTTTAATCAGAATGAATCTGTGTTGTAGAAAGTATCCTTCAATGAAGTTTGGTAAGCTACGCAATGCTGAAAGTTAAGAAGTTTGCATGAAAAAGGATGGTGAGCAGTCTCACACGAAGGCACCAGCAATCCTTCAGATATGAGCTAAAGTCCGGAATGGTGGCAATATTGTCCGAGGAAGAAACATAGGCAAATGGATTACAGAGTTAGGTGACAGAAGTTACCATACCACATCCGCAAACACAAATTCCAGCTCCTTGAAGAAATTTTCCCCTCGACGCTGATACTCTGCAGCAGTCTGGAAAAACAAATTGAACAAAGAGGAACCAAGTTACCCATAACGCAGTACAAAAATATGTTATACACAATCTGTCAAACAATATCAATTTTATTGTACAACAAGAAAACATTATTTTGGAAGAAAATGGGAGCGATAGGGGGGGGGGGGGGGGAAAACAAGAA